>CM057822.1:11235209-11267709 GCA_030067965.1 Latrodectus elegans | reverse complement strand
TTGTATTAAATGTATTAAAATTAATATTATTTATATTATTCATATATTTTTCCAATAATAAATAATAAATAAACGGCAATAGTTGTAAGGAAAAAAATAGAATACAGGGAAAATACGCTTCATAACTTTAAATGGTAATTAAAAATGCTAAATCATTTTTGACTTTGTGTGAAAACTTTGAAATGGATTCCAAAAAATATTATCGATTTCAATTTTAAGAATCGTTTTTATTTCAAGATAATTTTTAAGAGGTGCACTGAAATGTTTTTAAAAAAAACAAGAAAAGATTATTTGAAATACATTGAAATTTAAATATTTTACATTAAAATTGTTTTAAAATCCATAGGAGTCAATGCATATGTTTCCCAGCTACTATACTTCATTACTATGCTGATGAAATATCCAACATCATGGTATTTTTAGTATTTCAAAATTGTTCTTTTCATAAAATAATTCTTCAGTATAGTTACATAAAAAGTTTTAATTTACTGAGACAAAGTGACAGAGTTTATAATACAAAGTATTTCTTTATGGAAACATCACACAATTTGTAAATTAAATGACGTACTTGACGCAAAAATATAATAATAAGTGATCATTATAATTTAATATAATAGAAAAATGATAACTGTATCTATTTTGTGAAAAAGGTAAGAAATATGATGTATTTAAATAGTTTTATTCTAACTTTTATAAAATATATTAGAAATAAAGTATTTTGAATATAATATTTTTAACAATTATAATAAAACTGGGGAATAAAATTTGACAGAAAAATGAAAAGTAACTTTTATATTTGCTAATAATACTGAGAATTAAATTACCCTCATAAGTAACTGTTGTCCAGAAAATGTATTACGTTAGTTACCTGAAAGAAAATATTTAAATGAAAAATTTCCAAGAAATCATTCAAAGTGTAATTTAAAATGGTGTTTCAAAACTGTACAAAGTAAGGGAATTTCAAAGGTTATATTAGAACATTAAAGATATCTAAATAAAAAAGCTTAGAATAAAAGTAAAAATTGATAGTAGAGAATAGAAATCATATTTACAAATTGCAAACAATATATTTTCATAAAAGCAGGGTGCATATATGATTATGACTCATGCATATCCATATTTATTAATGAGTTCTTATAATTTTACTTAAAAAAATTTCATGTGGGGAAAAAATTAATTTCCCAAAAAGATTTATCAAATTAAATTTATGAAATATTTAAATTCCAATTTACATTTTCAATTGAGTAATGGTAAAACTACCATTACAAAAAGATTGAAATGGCTCTAAGCAATCTAATATTATCGGTTAATCGATTAAAATGTCATTCCTTGATTAAATAGTGCCCGATTGCAACTAGGACTCTCCAAGTTCCTAGTTGCAATCGGGATTATTTATAGTATAAGTTCATAAAAGTAATTCCTGTAAATTGTGCCAAATATTCTGCAAGCTTAAATGCAGAAAAACTTAAATATTGAGAATTTCTAATTTTGTGAAATTTTAAACTGTTATATTTTGTTATTACATAAATTGAAGAGAGGACAGTAATTAAAGAAAGAAAAATTGCACTTGAATCAATCCAAATAATATCTCTAATAATTTGACAAAGCAGAAAATTTTAATTCGAATTATTTAAATAATTATTTTCCTCCATCAATCAACCAAAGGTATGCAGTAGCTTAAAAATATAGATTTTATTTCTCACGAACGATAAGCATGATACGAGAGTCACTCTGAAATTTTTGAGATACGAGCAAACGGGAATTTACAAAATGAAAATAAGGATTTAATTTTAAAATACAAAGTATTTTAACACAGAAGACGATTTTTACTGACTTACTTCAACTTGTTTAACGTAGAATAAATTTTAAACAGAAGAGAAAATGGAGTTGACACGAGAACATTTACGCGCTACGAATTTCTACCATTTTAAAAGCAAAATTAAATCAAGAATGCATTCAACGTTTACAATTAGCATTTGGTGATGAATCTCCAGCTCATGCTACTGTATTCAGATGGTTTAGAGAATGTAGAAGAGGTCGCAATTTTCTACAGGATGAAGAACACACAGGAAGACCGCCGTCGGCAGTAATCCCGAATAATGTGTCTGCCATACGAAAATTGTTAATGGATGATAATCGCTGTACCTATCAAATGATACAGAAGAAACTTAACATTGGATCCGCAGAACTACGCGAAATCATTCACGAAGAATTTTATATGAAAAAAGAAGTTTGCCGTTGGGTTCCCCATAATCTAACTGAGCACCAAAAAGAGGAGTGTGTCAGAATCAGTAAAAAAAATCTTAAATTGGTAAATGATGTTGGCCACCACATCATTTCTAAAAATTGTAACAACTGATGAAATGTACATACCGTTTGTTGACGTTCCAACACGTCAAGAAAGAAAAGTATGGATCTTAGAAGATGATCCCACTCCGACAATGGTGAAAAAATAACGCGCACTGAAAAAAGTGATGTATGCCATTTTTTTTCAGAAGTACGGGATTGGTCAAAGCCATCAAGTTGGAAGGACGGAAGATAGTAACAGACAACTGGTATACCACTAAATGTCTTCCAGAAATTTTACAAGAACTGAATGTTAGGGGCTAATGCTTCACAATAACAATGCATTTTCACATACAGCCGGATTAAAAATCTCATTTAATCTGTGGAAAATTCGTCTACAAAAGTGCATTGATGCTGGAGGAGACTTCTTTGAACACACCTAAATTTTGTAAGTATAACTTTTACAACCTAGTTGTATCTCAAAAATTTCAGAGTGACCCTCGTATTAACAAATCCTTTGCGCTTACTTTTGGAATAAATATACTTTTATTACAATGTGAAAATTTGCATTTAAAGCTTTATTGTTCTGCTTGAATACTATTTCCCTTATTGAAACGCTCACTTGTTAGATGTTTCCAAGTTAAATATTCTTTTTTTTACAACTTTTATGTTATTTTTTAAATTTGACCATTTTTTTGGCATTGTTAATATAATGAAATGAAATTTGTTTAATCAAGTGTTGCATTGTTTAGGAAATTTTCAAGGAACACTGTATAAAAAAGAAAAATAACAAATTTTGATCACCCAAACACTTTTACTATAATGCAATAACCAATATATTTGTACATACTATACTTGATACAGAGAACCACCTTCATTTTATTCTTTTAACGAAATCATACATGAAGAAAAACATGAAGCGTAAGTTCATTGATTTTATTTAAATTTTAATTTTAATTTAAACATATCAATATATGAATCCTTAATCATCAAAATGTGTCACATATTTTAATGCACACCCTTCAGCTTCATCTTTGAAATTTAATAAAGTTGTAGCTGTAAACAAATTTCATGTCTGTAAAAGTTCTAAATTTATTCTGTTTTTCCAAACACAATCTAAATTCAAAGTTAAGAATTATTTTGAATAGTTAATCGCAATATTTAATCTTATTATTTAAGAAATTATAATGTCATAAATTATTTTTCTTTGTAATTATCTCTAAGCTATAAAATTCAATACTCTCTAATTGTATTAGCAATTTACTAAATCAAACATATACATTAAGAGATTTTCATACGCTAGCTACTGGATTTGATTGCATTATAAGAAGATTTAAAATAATATTTTAAATACTTAAGCTTGAATTTTTTTAACTTTATAAACCATTAATAGGATTATAAAACTGAATTTTACTTTAACATTTCTCAGTTTTGTATGCCCATGGAACCTTTTATATATATTTATAATTTTATTTAAGTATTAAATTAAATATTATGTAATTTCTCAAATAACGTACCTTAAAACTTGTAATCTTAAAAATGTAAAATGAACATTTTAAATAAAATTCTTCGTTATAAAAAATTGAACAAATTGAATTTTAAAATTTATAGTTTCTTTGCTAATTAACGTTGAATCCTGTAATATTAGTCTTTCTCACTTTTCCCTTATTAAGTATTATTTACTTATCCCTTAAGAATGGCTTGAATCTCTGTAAAATGCCTTGTCCAACCAATATCTTGGGTTGCAAATTGCATCAGATGTTCAAATTAGTCAGTAGTTTTCAAATTCATAAAATAGTTTTTCACTGACACATTGTTATTAACGTTGAATCCTGTAATATCAGTCTTTCTCACTTTTCCCTTATAATCTTAAGAATGGCTTGAATCTCTGTAAAATGCCTTGTCCAAATAATATCTTGGGTTGCAAATTGCATCAGATGTTCAAATTAGTCAGTAGTTTTCAAATTCATAAAATAGTTTTTCACTGACACATTGTTATGTTTTGCGAAAAATGTTTATATAATTTTAATATTGATTTTTAAGCTATAATTATCATTAATAATAATTTAATAATAATTATTAAAATTTTACTAATATAGTTATATTATGTGAAAAATGTTTACATATTTTTAATAAACTACTTAATTAATTAATTTTATAATAAAAATTCACTAATTATTAAATGTTTATTTAAAACCAGATTTTTTAATAATGTAGGTGTAATTGTAGTATTTATAGTAATAGTATTCATAATATATGTGAAATCAAGAAAAGTTTCATATCGTTTCCTCCAAGTAAAATTACCTTTCAACATAGGTTTGAAGTTATGTTATAGGAAATCTAAGAGAAATAATTTCTGCTTTCATTCTTTATGAACAAAAGTGAAGCTAGCCCAAATCTAGGCTAAACTGAGAGAAAAATGCTGATACAACAACAATTATGATGTGTTGTTTCACTACATTGGAGTAATTATGATCTTGCTTGCTTCTCATATCATGGGGTGTACGGCAAAATGTACAAGAGAAATTCAGCAATTAAGAAGCAAAAGATAATACCTTAAGAGATGTTTTCACATATGAAGTTGCTTCTACGAGGAAAATGTGCTACATTTTCTGCAAGTAAGAATGACACTAACATAGTTATGCGGTGTATTGTTCAAATAAATAAACCCGTTCAATATGTAATTCATAAATTGAGAAACTCAATTGTACGTAATTTTAGCATGTATTTATATCACGTATAATGTCACGTAATTTTAGCAATAATAAATTATTTTTAATTAAAATGTGTGATATTAATTTTCTAAAATTTAAAACCTAGTTTCACAAATAAGATTTCGTATTGAGCACTTTTAATACAAATGACATTACTTATGATTGATGAACAAACGAAAATTTAAAATATTTTTTTACGTTTTTCTAAGTTAGGGAAAGTCGATAAAATTAATCAAATTGACAATAATAACAAGACGTTTTCTTTTTCTTTTTTATTTCTTTTTTTTTTTTAAATCAGCTTTTAGAGAATGTTTCGAGCAAAATAAATTAACTTAAATACTATTCGTTTTGCATTAAAATATGCTTTTTAATATCAAATTTCTGAAGAGATTTCTATAATTTGTGTCACTACAATCTGACTGAAGACATTTAACAGAAAATATAATAAGGCTCCTAAAATTAACAAATATTTATGTAAACAATCCGGCAAATATTTGAGCAATGTTTGAAAGCCTAAATCATATTGACATAAATATTGATAAATTATTTTATACTTGAGGCGGCATTATAATCATTTAAGTGAGAAACATTATTTATTTTAAACTAAGTCATTTGTAATACATTCAAATTCTTGTTTTCCTTAAATATTATTCTAACTCCTATGAAACTATACCTTCAATGAATAAATATATTTAATAATATGTAAACTATCAATATTTTTTTCTAAAAATGAAAAAAAGATTTAAAATACTGATAAGTTTGTCTTAAATATAAATAGCATTTATTAAACTTTTACTTACTATTTATAAATAATATTCTGTTGTAGAACATGTTATATAAATATTATCCGTAACGGTTATGTAAATAAAATATTAACTATGCTCGAAACAATATTTTAAAGTTATTTAATGACAAACATTGCATTTATTCCGTTATTGATTAAAATTCTTTTAATAAAAGTCTACTTTTAAGAATTAGCAAATATGGACACTGCTTGATAAACAAAAATCAAAATATATTTAACGACTTTCCTTTTAAGGATTTCTTAAGCATTTCTCTAAAAAATTAAAGGGAATTGCTATTAATTGGTTATATGAAAAGAAAATATGGTTTTTAAATTGCTTCAAATTTAAGTAAATAAACTCCGGGGTAAGGCAGCCTGTGTGAACCAAAACCTAGAAATGTCCATCATTTTCTTGACCGAGAGGCCTTGACTTGCAAAGCATGATGACTGAAATATTTGGTTAAATTTATGTGAAATTCCCAGAAAGCATGCGTGTTACTCAGTTTATTGACCTAATGAAAGAATGAAAAGCTGACTCAACCTTGCGCATCTCGGGAATCGAACCTCAGAGCCCTAACTTGGGAGCGTGAATAGCTACCAACAAGCAACACAGCTTTTAATTTACGAAAACTTAATAACTTAAATAATTATAATAAAAAATAAAAAATATGGCATGATAAATCAAGCTGAAGTCTGTCAATTTATATCCAAAAATCATATGCTCATTAATAGCGCGCATTCGTTTTTTTAAAATTAAACTCCTGAAATTCAATGAATATAAAATAATAAAATTTATATGTTAGTTAAATGCAAAATATAAAGTCGTAATTTTAACAGAAATATTTATATAGTATGTATTTAAATATAATAAAGGGTTACATGCTAATCAAGGAAATTTGAAGGTAAAGGAATATTTATTAAGATATTATTGAGATAAATTTGAGCATATTGAATATTATTTTAAATTTACGTAAGTGTATTGCAAGATTTATTTAATTCTGGTCAAAATATAAAAATGAAGCAATGCTTTACTTTATTCAGTTAAGAATATTACGAATGATATTAAGTTTGAATGTTTTTCTTAATTTGTATTTGAATCAATCCCATTCTTAGATCCGAGAGCTAATAAATGATGTTTTTTTTTTAAGAAATAATAAAGGAAAATTAAATTTGTGCTTTAAAAATAAGTATTTATTATCACTTAAACAAACAAAGCTTGAAAAGCTTCCTAATGAGTTATGAGTTCATATTTGAATCTGCCTTTTTCTGTGCATTTAAAAGTAGTGCTTAAGAAATAATTCACGAAAGATAAACTACTATCTATCTTAAAAATGTATATTGATAATAACTCAAATAAAACAATGATTTCAATTTAGAATGTATGTTTTATTTTAAAACAGATTGTAAATATGCAGCAATAGACCTAAATTTCTTTAATTATCATGAGTCACTATCGAGACACAACTTTACAATGTAAATCAACTATAGGCAAATAAACTATGTACTAATAATATCCGTCAATATGAATTTTCCACTATATCTGGACTCTGCCAAAACGCAATTTGAAATACATAACTATTTTGCAAAACTTAATATTTTTTACTGACCAGATTTTCTGCCCTACAAAATTGTTGTTGATGGGAAGTCGCAGTTGTTGATGGAAAGTCGCAGTTGTTGATGGGAAGTCGCAGTTGTTGATGGGAAGTCGATGTTGAAGATGCAGTGTATTGCCATTTTGTAAAACCTAAATACCACTTTCATGAACCAAGTTGACAGTTCTTCAAAGTTTTATTGGCTGATATGTTTGTTCATATGATATAGTATAATAAAGTTACTGCTAAGATTTTGCAAATTATTTGTATATGCCCAATTAGGTTTTTAAATAGGACAACAAAATAACTAATTTTACACCTAGAGGTGTGGCAATTCATATCATATTTTATTGCAAAGCCACTGTCCTTATAGTCAGTGCTTTTTCTAAGATTAGAGTTGCCTTAATTTAAAAATTTAAGTGAGGATTCACTTGAATTTATAGGATAAATGTAATTTTGTGCTCCTTCTGGAATATATTTAAACAAATTTTATTTACAACTAAATTTATTTTCATTCGGAACTAAAAAATTGTTATTCTTTTTTCCAGAAACGCTAAATTTTTTAATCTATTTTTTCTTGACATTTATTATTTTTCCTTTTCATCTTTTAACAACATAAACTTTAAAATCAAAAGTTTGGCTTATTGTAATAAAATAAAATAGTCTGCTAAAATACTTAAACAATTCTTGGTACCCATATTAGAAAAAATTTAAATCATTATTTCTTTCCCCTTTATGCTTTATTTATTACATTATACAAAAATTTCCCAATAAACAATCAAAAAATGTTATTACTTACATCGGCAAATGGATTTTGATAAATATTAGATCGATCTCATTGTAGGAATATAATGGAAAGATAGATATTCCTTTTAGAAAATGAAAAGCAACTGGAGTAAATAATAGGAAAAAATAAAATGAATATCCTTTCTACAATTTTTATAGTTTAAGGTTGCAAGAAAAGATAAACATAAAATACATATTTTTCCAATCTGGGAAAGTTTACAATGCATCTGATAATAGCATTTCCATCTTAGGTCTATGTTGAAGAACACTCAGCATAAAAAAGTTCACTTACTTCAATAAATTTACGCAGTTTTTGAGAATTCGCTTCGTCTTATTACCTTATTTGAAATTTCGAAAGGCAATAAAGGAAAAACCAAGAATCGAATGTACTAGAAACAATTTTTAACTTTTTTATTTTTGCTTTATATGTTAGAATTGCATAATATTTCTCGCGGTTTGAGATGATTTGGCAGTAAAAATAGAGTTAGTGTTGCAGAAACAGTATTGATATATGTATAAAAATGACTTCGTCTGTTTTCTTTGTTTTTCATTATGGAGACATTGAACAAAAGTTGCGCTAGTAATTTATAACCCAAAAATTTTTCATTTCATTTTCTTTTCATTATTTAATTTATAAACTAAAATAAATAGGAAGATTATGAAATTGTTTCTTCTAAAGCTGGGGAAATATAAATAGGATAAAAGACAGTTTCTACGTTTTTGTGATATTATAGATGAAAAATGGAGAGTATATTTCACAATAATTATAGAAATATTATAAAGATAATACATATCAGAAGCACCTTTATTGAAGTAAGATTTAATCAGTTGATTTTAGTAGAAGAAATGCCATTTTTATTTCTTAAATCAATGAAAATATGTACAAGTTCTGACAAATTATAGATTTTGTAATGTTAATAAATAAGGAAACATTCGTTTTTGACAAAATTATAATTATATGCTTATTTTGAAATTTACTGAAATTTTTATTATAGGTAATAAAAATATATGCATATATAACTATAACTGTAATTAAATGTGGATTTCTTAAACACTGCTTTAAGATATTCACATTTAATTGCAGTTATAGTTATAGTATACTAGTATACTAGAACGTAAAATAAATAAAACCTAAATATTTATGTTCCTGGTACAAGTTTATTTTTCTCAGGAATTAATTTATCAGAATAAGTATTGTTGTACGAACAAATAATATTTCAATTCTATTTTCTTTGTATTACGCTTTTCTTGAATAGAAATCAATTCAAATGTGAATAGGAATCACATATTAATACAAAGATAATTTGTTATTTTATTCATTAAAAACACAGTATGATTTTTTATTTAGGAAGTTTAGATCATATATTGCCCCAATATTTCATAGAATTCGCAATTTTTAAAAAAAATTCATGAAGTGCAACATAAAATATTTCTAAGTCTGCACAGTAAAATTTTAAATGATCCATTGCAATTATTTATATCTTATATTATTGTATATAAATATATTTTATGACTGAAAAACCATGGGTGCATAGCCTAATATATCTTATACTAAAAAACTAACAATATTATACTTAATTATGCCTAAGTTATCGGAACTAATACAAATTTTTTTCAATGTATAGAAGTTAATTTATTTTATTTAACTTTATTCTGCCGTAATCTGCATAAAATAAATTTCCTATAATTATAAGACATTATCATTGAACATGTAAATTCATTTAACAAACATAGTGACTATGTAGAATAGTCATGATGACTATGTAGAAAAGTCATGATGACTATATAGAAAAATAATATGTACATATGCCTTTTTACAAATACATATTTTTGTCTAAATGAATATTTTCTCTGAATGAGCTTGCTATCTTACTTTTTGAAACAACTTCGTATTTATTAATATAGTTAATCAGTTTCAAATCAATCTTGTTACTAAATATAAAAAAAAAGTTAGAAAATGTAAATTTTGGTCGGAGATATTTTGTTATTTTTTTTTAAACATTCAAATTAGATACACAGAGTTTTGCATATTCTTGCTAATAATCAATATACATGAAAATGTTAATGTTGTTATTTAGTGTGAAATATATTTTCTTATTTTAAAAAAAATAAAATATTTTATCATTTTAAAAGATCCAGTTTTTTTTTCTATTTTGACAGACATATGTATGTCAAGTTAAAATTCACAAATTTACTAACATCAGGAAAAAGTTACAATTTTGTCCGTAATAAAACGTTCTTGCGTCATATAAATTATCTTTGAAAAATTTATAGCATGCGAACACATGAAAAACTTATTTATGACTATTAAAATAACCAATCTGTGAGGGTCTTTCATGAAATAAAACATATATATATATATAATCTAAAAACTTAAACGTACGTGTGCCATATTAAAATTTCACTTTCAATTCTAAATATGTTTAAAAGAGCAACTACATAACAACACAAAGAATCCAAGGGTGACTTTTGTTTTCAAACATATAATTTCTAAAGCTGTTTCAAAAAGGAAACATTTTTTTCTTAAAAAAAAATATAATATTTTTCTATAGGATATAAATAAATTAAAATGATTTTCACGAATATATTTATTATTGAATATATTCATTTTAATTATCAATAAAATGATAATTATTTGAACAATTTAATTTGTTTTTTTAATCTAATATATTATTCAAAACTATAGTTTTGAATCCAATGTTATAGTTGATTTTTAAACTGTATACCTTTTTTTGTGATTTCATAGCATTCGCAATTTTTTTTTTAAAAAAAATCATGAAATACAACATAAAATATTTGTAAGTTTAAATAATGAAACTTTTAATGATAGATTGCAATTATTTATATCTTATCTTATTGTATATAATTATATTTTATGAATGCTTGACTTAAATATATCTCTACTTTATGTATTATGGTATTATAAGCAAAAAATAATAATAATTAAATTAATCTCCACAGCTGGCCTCTGTAAATGCAACACCCTAAAGGAAGCAAGCAAATATCATGACATTTACAGCATGTATTAGAGGAGGTGAGATATGCAAATAATTAGAACTTTAGTGCAGAAGTACATCCCACGCGTTTGTGGCACTACCTCACAGCACTATTTAAGGCTTGGAGATTTCTATGACTTTAAGTTCGGCAATTTTGTTCTTCGTGTGATCTTTTAAAAAACGTGATAAATTATGCCTTCTATAAAACAGCGATCGTTTTTTGATCAAGTAAGACAGTAGATTAATAGTGGCTCAACGATATTGTGGATTATCATTCAGGGATATCGGTAGTCGTGTTGGACGAAACCAAACAACTGTAATGCGGATATGTGATCATTGCAGGACTAGGAAAAACATAAGGACTAGTTCATGGTTTTGAGGTGTCGCATTTCGCCTTGTCACCAGAGAGGGAAAGAACGTGACGTCACTGGGCATAGACTGGCTGGCATTCTCTATGCAACCTTGTGTCTGATCGCAGCTTTCTCATTCATTTTAGCTTGTTTAATGTTAATGTTTTCATTTTAAGCAACAGTATTTTTAGAGAGGAAAACATGACATCGTGTGCTGTTGCTATGCGTTCAAATACGTATCAAAATACAAAAGGAAAATACATAAAAATTCATCGATTTCGAAAATAAAAACAAATGTTTTCAAAGAATGGATGCAAAGATGTCGAAGAAGTGACAAAATCAACATAAAAAATGCTAGAGTATGCAGTGAGCATTTTGATGTGAATGAATATATGGGTGACATGCAAAATCGACTACTTGGTTTGCCAGAGAGAAAAATATTAAAACAGAAGGCTTTGCCTAATCTTAAATTACCGGCTTTAAGCATAGTTCGAAATACTCCGAGAGAACAGAGACAAACGAAAAGAAAAAGATTAGTAGAATCTATTGAAATAATTGAGTGTCTGAGTCCACACATAAATTATGTGATACAGAAAATCAATGTGATGGTAACATTAATTGCCTTAAATGCAATGAATATTTGAAAAATATAGAAGAATTGAAAAAAAAGAATATTATGCATAGAAAATACAGTGAAATCCTTAAAAATGAGCAAAAAAGAAATCGAACTTTAAAAAGAATAATTAAACGATTGAAAGCCAATAAAATTTGTTTTTAAATGAAATTAAAAACATAAAATTACTTCAAAAGGAGAACGTTAAACTTAGGAAGATGGGGATGAATAATTTATTCCCTTATAAGCGTGAAGAGGAAGAAAATAAATAAAAAACTAAATGGTCATCTGACACTATATCAAAATGTATTTTGAATCGGTCTTTATCTTCAAAATTTTACAATTTTTGGCGAAATGAAATGGGATGAAATATACCAAGTGCAAGTACTTTGAAGAGATGGCATTCCAAGTTTTATTGTATGCCTTTAAATATGTAATGTTATTGATGAAAAAATTGGGAAACTTTGACCGATGTAAAAAAGACATGTTCTTTGAGCTTTGACGAAATGCACATAGATTCGAAATTGTGTTACGACTCTTTAATGAATGAAATATTAGCCCCATTTTGTAAGTTCCCAGTTATTTTATTGAGAGGATTATTTTTCTCATGGAAACAGCCAATATTTTTTAATTCCACTGTAAATTGAATAAAAAACTTACATTTATTGTAATACAAGAAGTTGAATTCTCTGGTGTTCAAATTCGAGCAATAATTTTGGATCTTGGCGGGTGTCATGCTTTATGGAAAAAACTCTAAATAACTTTTGACAAATCATGTTTCTTTATCCTTCAAAATATTCAAAGAAGATATGGGTTTTCGCTGATATGCCTCATTATATCAAGTTATTGAGGAACCAATTTCTAGATAGTAATTTAGTTTTGCGTGACGGTACAATAATAAATTCTAGAATATTATATGAGATATTGAATAAAAATGTCGGGGAAATAAAAATTTGCTATAAACTGAAGCCTGAATTTTTAACTGTTAAAGGAAATGTGAGATAAAAGGTTACATCTTCAAATACTATTTTCGGAAACTACAGCTAAAACTATAATACATTTCACTAGAAATACTAAAGCGGCAGAATTTTTTGAATTAATAGATAATTTATTTGATATTATGAACAGCTCCGTACCAATACCTCCCAGTAACAAGCCTTTAAAAGCTGCTTTTAGAGTGCAAAAATGTTTTAGTACTCAAAAAGAAACTTTAAACGCAATCAAGGAGGAAGTTTTCAATTTACGTGTATTTGAAAAAAATCGGTTTTGCCTATTCAGAATGGGATAATTGCTTATGGGTTATTTGAAGACTTAAAATCTATAAATGTGTCTTATATTTTAACAAATAGACTTTGCCAAGATGCGTTCGAAAGACTCTTCAACCAAATAACAGGTCTTGAGGAATTCAATGACAATCCTTCTCCTTCTAAAGTAATTATTCGCTTAAAAATATTGCTCTCAAAAAAAATTACTTAATTTGTTACCGAAAATAAACTTTTAAAAAATGGACCAGACGTTAATTAACAAGTGAAATGTTAGACTCTGCATTCAATGTAAAAGAAATCCAAGAAATTATCAACTATTTTGAATCTCAAAATGATGAATTAACTCGTGAATTCTTAACCAATCACTTAACTTTATCTTGGGAAAATGAACTTGCCTTTTTCAATCCAAATTGTGATATATCTCCATTTGAAAAAGAAGCTGTGGTTTATGTGTCAGGTTATATTGCTTATAAAATTAAAGATAATTCACTTGGAACTGTAGAAAGAAATTCAGTCGATATGCCCAATCATTTCAAGTGGTTTCATTTAATTTCTGCTTGGGGACTTACAGTTCCCAAAAGGATGGATGGAAACTATAAAACAAATGGACAATATTTCGCAAATTTCGTGGCGACACATTTTTTTTAGGGAGAAATGTCATAGCAACATTAATAAATGAAACAGAGTATTCTTTTCTTGCTGTAAATTGAAAGGCAATTATTTTTTTTTGTCGCTTGAGAAACACTTTACACGAATTAGGTATTTAAATAAAAATGCAGCAATAGCATCTAATAATGAAGCTCAGCAAAGAAAAAACAAGAAATGGGTCAGTAATCGAAAAATTAAGTTAAACTGATGCTAATATGTAAATATATTTTTATATTGATTATACAATTTTAAATTAATTTTAAAATTAATAATAATTTTTTTGGGATTTATTAAATAATAATTGCAAATTTACTAAATATTAGAGAGGCGTTTGCAGTTTTTTTCACTCTGATTAAAAACAAAATGAACTTAAAAGTAAAAAAAAAAAATTATTATATTGCTTTGAAATTCAACTCAGCTTACTCTCCATCGATGCCTTACTACATCATCAACGGCTATTTCCGGTGTCAGTTTTAGGGAGCATTTGAGCCAGTCCTTCTCTTTTTCCAAGCTCTGTGATCATTGGATGTAGGATGGTAGGAAGGACTGACGTGTTCGATCACATCTACCTCAGTCCATCACTTCACGTGATGACAGGAAAATTGTGGGCATGGCAATGACGGATCGCTCAGCCATATCACGAACAACAGCACATTCATTCTGTAACACATCATCCAGTGTTTGCAGTTACCATTGTTCCGTTTACAGCAAAGTAGTCTGCCCGCAAGACGACCGTTGTTTCGTTTATCCTTCACGCAAAACCACAGACGTCACAGCCGAAAACAGTGGGATGAAAGAAGGATGTGAATATCAAAACAGAATGAAAATGTCTTTATTGACAAGTCAAGCTTCAGTCTGCAACACCATGGTTGCCTTTGAGTCTGGAGATACGGTGGAGAAAGAATGCTGAATAGCTGCGTTGTGCACCACCACACTTGTCCTGCCATGAGTATTATGTCATGGGGAACTATTGTACATCACTCTCGCACTCCCCTAGGACGCATCGCAGGTACTTTAAACAGCCAGCACTACATATCCAACGTGTTGGAATCAGTTGTATTTCTTTAGCTTCAGGGATTGTCCACAGACTTATCTCTACAGGATAATGCACGATAACACATGTCACTCGTTGTCCAAGGGTTCTTCATAAATTTTCTGATTGAATTGCCTCCCTGGCCGGCTCGCTTTCAGGTTCTTTCACTGATAAAAAACATATGGTCCTTGATTGCTCAAAAATTGGTCCAGCTTACATCCCCAGCTACCAAACCAGATCAACTTTGGTAACATGTGGAACTGCTTAGTCTTCTCTAAAAACCGAAGTGTTCAAACACAGTTATGTATACATGTACCTCAAAAACGCAACCAAAGTCTCTTTGAATCAATTCCGAGGCATGCGGCATCATTGATCTCCAGCATTGGTGGCAACTCTGGTTATTGATTTTGTCAGGAACCACACTTCACAGCCGTATATAAATTTAATCATATGATGCTTGGTCAACATGTTACAAAAAATAAATATTGCTGCAAAATCTCTATCTTTCTTGGTGTTGCAATTTTAATGGCCAGCAGTGTACATCTCTAAAAGCAAAATTATTTTTAATAAAATAATCGATTAACTTTACTCATTTATTTAATTGGTTAACATATACATAACAGCCAACAGATAATGGAGTGGTTAGCTTTCCTATCTTAGAAGTAATTAGTGCGGGCTCGAATCCTTGTTTTGGCTGTCCCCCTCTCTGTGTTTGTGTACATTTCCATATCCCTTTACTTTCGGAGTGAAAGATTGCACACCCACTGGGTGCCCTACCCTATACTATTACCTCATATTTGTACCTTGTAGCACTAAATAGACGTATTCTAAGTGCAACCTGAAAATAGGAAAAAAATATACAAATATATATATGTATATATATATATATGGGGGGGGGAGTATGTCCTAAAATAGTTATTAATCTAATGATATATTGAGTTACAAAATATCTATTTCCTTTTTCTTGATTTTAAAATGTTTCCTTTATTATTTTTTAATGTTGTCTATTTTTCAACAATGAAGATTTTTACTATCTCATGCAATCTTTATGCGTTGAGCGAATTTTTATTGAGTATCTTTGTCCATATTAATGCTGCTGAAGTAGCGATTTTTTAAAGAAATTAGTCTTGAAATTTTGATTCCTTCTATCAATATTGATAGAAATGTATGCTAGAAATAGGGGAAGGGGTACCATTAAGAAAGCTTTCATAATAAATTACAAACCATCTTATATAATTATTTAGGATTTTACTTACTTACCTGGCATCTTTACTTACTATTCAAAACCAAAAACTTAAAATTAATCTCCAGGTTGAAAATTGTTTTGACTTAACTGTTTAGGTAGAACTTGTTGCTGACTTTTCACACCAACGATATATAAGTAATATAGTCAATAGATTCGTGACATATGAATCAAACCAATTTTTAAACCGCATATTGTTTTAGAATATTTTTGCTTCAACCTCAAATATTACTTTTCACTGCTTACTCGTAATTCTATCCTTTATGAAAGTTTATACTCAAGATATCTTGACATGCTTTCTTTTAATTTTGATGAATCAAGTAATTTGGAAACATTTGATGAGTTAATTTCAATTGACTAATCCATCTTCCTATACATAAACTATTCCATGGATTTAAAGCATCAATATACTTTTTTTACGCTGAAACATTACCAAACAGAATGTATTACTTAGAATCTGTTTGTCAAACTGTAAAGTACATTATAGGTTGCTCAGAATTATGTTGAATAACAAACTTTGATTTGGTGACTTTTCTGTTAATTAATCACGGTCTCCAAATCATCCAAAAATTAGTTTTCATAAAAAAATCTTTAATTTAAATTAAAAAAAACACTGTTTAAAAACATTTTCAGAGATCTTATCCACATATTTCTAAACATTATTTTCTCAGATGTTTGTTTACATTATAATTATTTGAAGGTATGGATCAAGAATATGTTTCCAAAAAAATGCATGTTATATGAATTTGATTATAGGTGGAGTATATATGCTTAAAGGTCTAGGTGCTCTGATCTCATTATCGAAATAGAGTCAGTTCGAATTTTGACTTAGCCAAAGATTCGTCGTGTTCATTAAAAGCGATTGGGATACGGTAAATAAGACGTAGTCACAATCTTCTCCAAATGAAAGGAATCCTCTGAGGGCAACAGGTTCTCCAGTGATATTGGAGTTCTGATTGAGTTGCTTCTTCTAATTTATGAACTCAGCTTCTTCCAGAATAATGTTCAACTCTGAGCAAAGTACAGTGTAGTATGATGATCAAAAGCAACTTGTATCCTGAAGTTTTTTAATTTATGACACAATATTGCTTAAAAGTGATAAGGAGATATGCCTCATGAAATCTTTTGAGCTATAAATCAAATATCCCTGCGAACACAAAGATGCCGGGCATACATCGGCCGCAGCTGACAGCCGTCTTGGCCAGCAGCGGCCGCCGCTTTTTGGCCTCGTCGGCTTAGGTCGTCGTCATTGCTGCTGGGCCGGCAGTACGGTTCGTTGCTGGCCAAACGCCGAGTGGCCAGCAGTGCCATATTGGCAACATGTGGACCATGCAAGTGCCAGTACATGTCCATATACAGTTATCCATCGGGCCTTTGCCGTTTGGCTGACGATAGCCGCTTTCACCGACGTAGGGCTGAGTATAGTTATTTATTTCGATTAAAATTGAATCCATTTTTATCCGTTAATATTGTTAAAGTTAATAAGGAAGCATTGGAAATCCATATCAAATAAATATTGAATATAATTTTGTTGTTCTAAAAGCGACATAATCGTTTATCCTTGTATATGTAATTGTCAAATATCATTAAATGTATATTTAGTTCTTAATTATATATGGATTAAAAAATTTGAATTACTAACTCATATTTTAAATCATTTTTTTGACATTGTTATCTAAATTTTACAGCTTTTATTTAAATAATTAAAATGATTTTTATATTAAATTTTTAATATAATTATTTGTTATTACAGAATTTCATTATTTATAATTTTTTTTTTAAAAAAAAGAATTCTTTTGTAAGCAAATGTCATTTTATTGTAAAACTGAAGTTAAAGGCATAAAAGAATTTCAATTGTTTAATGATAATTTTATAGAATTATTTTAAAGCACACACACACACATATATATTTTCTCTGTATATAAATTAATATTTCATTTTCTAAATCAAATAAATCCATGCAACATGTTGAGAAAAATGATAAAAGATGCATAAAGATTAAAAATTTTATTACTCAAAAAAATTAACACAACAAAAGCCCCACATAAGTGAAAGGTCCAAATATTAATGGCATTAACAGTTTTTATTTATGATAATACTGAAAATGAAAAAGTATCTGATATTTTATTTACATTTGAAAATAATTTTTGCAAAATAATTTTTAACATTTTAATTTACAAGTTTTTTTTTTATTATTTATTTTTGAAGTCCACCTTCCGAATTAGTACTCTGGAATAAATTTCTACCTTTGTAAAGATTTTCCCTCTGTTGTAATTAACTGAAAATAAAAATAAAAACATAATTATTAGACTGATTCAATTTAATTACAAAAATAGAAACACCAAGATGTTAATAACAGCTCAGGTAGAAAAACAAAGAAAATTGTGTTGATATGTTTATATAAATCAGGTGAAACTTCATGTATAACACTTATTTTCATATATTTAGGTATTATTTCACAGCATTATCCATTTGAATAAGGAGAATACAACATAACTATTTTTAAACTTATAATATGTTACAATTAAATCAATCAAAGCATGACAAGCCAAGCACTTGAATAGTTAAAATAACCTAACAAATATACATATACATATATATATATATATATATATATATATATATATATATATATATATATATATATATATATATATATATATATATATATATATATATATATATATATATATATATATATATATATATATATATATATATATATATATATATATATATATATATATAGGCCAAGGGTTTAATTTTGCACTTTAGTTGGAATGCCTATAATAGTGTCAATTTTCATTCAGAATTAATAACTCAAAAAAATTAATAATAATATTACAAATACAAATTTTTATGATGGAATCTTTGACTTAATTTTAGCTTTATCTCTTTAAAAAAGGGGGAATGGTTATTTGTAACATTATGCATACAATGAGCATGTTTGGGAACTAAACACTGGATGATTTTCGTTATTCTGAGCACCTAATCAGGATAAGTGCTTCGCAGCCTAGGAGTTCTCGGTCAGGAAAACATGTAGGCACTGTAGGCCATGGCCCACGTTGTCTGTCGTGCCAGAGTTTAGTTTTAGTTACTATCCATATTGATATTTTAATGTATATACACACACATGCACTTTACAATAAATAACACTAAGTAACAAATTAAAAATCAACATTCATCAATTTTGACAATTCTTTGATTAAAAATAGAGACAAAGAATTAGGTTAAATGAAAATAATTTCAGTGGAATGATTTAATAGAAATTCTAAATATCTGACTTCAAAAACTCAATGTAATGCTTTAAATAGAATCTTATATTTTCTCTCTCTCTCTCTCTCATGGTTATAATAATAGAATATAATTAATTTATAACAAACACTTTGTATTTCATGCTTTTAAAAAAATCGTATTTTGAACAAATAAAAGAAGGTTAATAAAATATTCATCAATGATATCAAATTATTTTTTACACATAACTACAATTACAGATAAGTAAAGTTTATATAAAATTATAGTAATTAAAATAAATATTGATGAATTTTAAAACATATTGATAGTCTCGAATTATGTATACAATATTCTATGCAGAAACTTATTAACATAAAATTTAGTTTTTTTTTAATAAGTGATTACAGATTAATGGAAAAATTACGTCAATTAATGTAAAGGATTTACAAATTTTGAATACATTCATGCTAGCTGTGCCCAGTAAATTTAGATGACAAGCAATTAACATAATCATGAATTATTTAGAAGCAAAAATGTTTTACATAGATTTTAAATTCCTATTTTACAGTAAATATTAAATTTATATTTAATGCAATGTTATTGGAAAATAAGTTATTGATTCTGGTGTAGTTTAAAAAGGTACAATTTACACTGGAGTGGGGAGATGTTAGGAACACCATAAGCTTCAAAGTTAATGTGTAAAATGAAATATTAGTAAGAACCCATCAATAATAAATATAAGCAATGATTTGCTACTTTACTTAAAAAATATTATACCTATATTTACTTGCTAATAGTATTCATAATTACAATTATTTGCAAGGATTATTTACATTTTTTTAATACATATGTCTAAAAAAAATGTAACACAAGGAAATAATTTATCTGGTTTGTAATTACCAATCATATTGAAAAATATTATGGAAAAATGTGTATTTATGGTTAGAAATGGTCATTGATCGAGACTATATATAAGAATAAAATACCTATTAAAATAAATATTGTTCATCATAATTATATCATAATTCATCATAATTAAAAGATGTGAATTATTAAATATGAAAATGAACTCATTTTTTTATTCGTACATATTTTAAGAATACTGCTTAAAGTAAGTATAAAAATAATCTTAATTTTAAAAGTAAAATGAATAAATAAGTTCGATTTTACATTTAAGGCTTAAAGTAAATGCATATCAAAATTTAAAAAAAACATTACAAAGATTAACTTATTTATTAAATGCTTCGCTTACTGTATATTCTTATTAGCATTTATTTAAAAAAAAAATTTAAAATGAGTTAAAGTAAAACTTTATTTGTCAACACAAAATTACAACATATATACATATATATATATAAAATTTTCAGAAATATATCAAAATTTATTGCACATTCAAGCTTTTAGATACATATTACTATTTTAACATTGGTATTGCTCACTTATATATATATACTGCTATTATTCATACTCAAAAAGAAAGACATGTTTTTGTATGTATACCATTAAAATAGCAGCATTTTAAAGGATCTCGTTTCGCAAATTCTGGAGCATGACATCTGTGAGTAGATAGTTCTATAAATAAAATATATCTATTACTTCTAAATGAAAGTTAATTTGACACAAAAGGTTTTTTGCTTTTATATATGCAGAAGATAAAATATGCTCAATCGGGCTATGTCTGTTATAGAGGAAAAGGAAAATGTCTTAAAACTTAAAATTGGTTAATTACATCAGAATATATATAAAGTCACTTTCCAGCATAATATATTTATACCAAATGTTATTGATAAAAAATTTTTATAATAAATTCAAGTTTTGCAAGAAGCCAGAAAAAAAATAAAATGTATAAATAACGAAAACCTAATTATTTCCTTTATGTAATTTGGAAATATTATTTTCTTTTCTAAGTTTTGATTTCATAATAAATTGCAATCTGTAAACATCTGATCCAACATGTAAAGCAACACGTCAAACATGTTAATAAATGAAATATCAATTTTAAAATATTAAATGCTTAACTGATATTTTTTTCTCTGATAAAATGATTAAATTATTCTCAATATGAATATCACAAAACTTTGCCTCTTTGATAACAAGTGGTGTTTTGAATAATTTCGACCAATATCTGGGCTTTAAGTTTAATCGTTTTATGTTAAAAAGGTTAATCTGTGGTTCAGGTACCCCTTTCTCGTCAAATGGACGATAGACGAGCAAAGCGTGGTAACCCTGACTATTTCATCTTAAACGCACTCCTTGTGGCAATCCTGTCTATTTTGTTATGCAATTATAGGTGTATTTTTTGTTATACAATTCATGGAAAAAACATTCTGTTTTCGTTGCCACCAACGGTGAAATTCGTTAAAAACACGGATTTTGGTTTCGTCAACATCATATATATATATTATATTATATATATATATATATATATATATATATATATATATATATATATATATATATATATATATATATATATATATATATATATATATATATATATATATATATATATATATATATATATATATATATGTTTGGAAGATTAACCTAATTAATCTTACTATATTAAAAGAATAAAATAAACATGCAGTTTACAAATGTAATATTTTAAACATTATTTGTTATTATTTTGAAATTAAATAGTGAATTTTAAAATTAGAAGTATCTCTGAAATCAAAACATATAAACAATTTTAACCATTTTTCATATCATACAAACTTTACTTGTATACCTTACTAATTTACTTCGTTTAAAATTATGTTTAGGTTCCTTTTATATAAATTCAATACCTTTAAAAGAAAAAAACAAAAGTAAATAAAAATAATTCAGACATTATATCTAGGACAATATTGTCTTAACAATCAGAATTTGTAAATTCGTAAATGAGAAAAATCTTAGGTTTCAATTGTATGCTTATGTATGTATATATATATACAAGATTAAATATAACATTTACCCATTATCGGGTTGACTGTTTACTATAAAATTAAAACCATTTACATTACTATTAAATAATCAAGTGATCAAAATGTTAAAAATATCATCAAATTTTTGAAATTTTAATTTCTTTCTTCCAAATTGTAAGAGGATAAATAGTCTACTTAATTTATATTTTCATTTAAAGGAATCGTTTGAATTTATTGTTAATTCATACTTCACTTTTTCAATCTTAAATAAAAACATAAAATGTGAGTTTAAATGTAATAAAATATATAAACACAAGAGTAGCTACAAAGTTGCTATATCTGACAACATTCTTTACATGGAAATAGTTAACATACTACACAACACTAATTTAAATAATAACAGAGCTGTTCCATATGAACAATTTTTCATATACATTAACATTAATTTTTCCAACCATAGAATTTAATATATATATTTTATATATATATATATATATATATATATATATATATATATATATATATATATATATATATATATATATATATATATATATATATATATATATATATATATATATATATATATATATATATATATATATATATATATATATATATATATATATATATATATATATATATATATATATATATATATATATATATATATATATATATATATATATATATATATATATATGTATTATATATATATATATATATTATTGTTTATATATATATATATATATATATATATACATATATATATATATATATATATATATATATATATATATTTCTTTTAATTTGTGGCAATTAATCTGTCAGATTCCCAAGAAATTGTAAAGTTATCTATTTTTAACATCATATTTCCAAGTTTATACAATTTTCTTGTTTTAGATACACAAATATTTCGCTAAGAAATCCACAATGATTTTAATGGTTGTCAGGGTTATACATAAAACTATGTTATACATGTAATAAAATATTTTGCAATGTTTATGCATTGTAAAATTTTTCATTCTTTAAAATAGATCGATGAGGAATATACAAAATTTAAAACCACAAATCCTTACAAGACAAAATATTTCTCTCAATAAAAATTGACTTAAAAATAATAGTAAATAAGAAAGCCTTTTAAAAATAAAAGAACTAAAGTTTATATGGAATTCGCACATGATTTTTTGATCATAAATGTTAAAAGATCTTATATTAATTTATTGAAAATAAACATCCAAGCTCTGCAAATAGAATATTTTTAGATTGTCACTTATTTCATAAACTTGCTTTGTAACAAACAAAAATGTATAATCCTTGTAGCAATCGAATTCGATTAAAAAAATTGAGCATTGAAAAATTTATTATACTAATTGATTAAATATAACTTATATATGGAATGAAAAAATACTTCTGTGCATAATACATTTTTCTATTCCTAACACGGTAGTAATGAAATTATTCTAAAACACCCAATGATAAGCATTTCCCAATATCTTTCCCTTGGTGTCATGTAATCAATAGTTTATGAAGTTTTCTTAACAAGTAATTAAATAATATTTCAACATAAAATAAATATATCGTTTTTGCATCATGCACAACAATTCTATCCTGATAAAAACAACTATAATAAATGCATACTTACCTTATGGTTATCTTGGCTCACAGACACAACATCGAATATTCCGCCACTTCACTTTAATGGCCGCGACGCTGACACAAGCACTTCAAACTATCTGACGTCATATACTGTCACGCAGTACACACAATAAAAGTGAAAATTAAATTTTTTTCTGAAAAATTGTTTTTAAAGGGTTTAAAAAGTTAGAAGTTATCTGAAAATTAATTAACATCACAAAAATCTGTTATTTGGAAAAAAATAGTGTTTGCCGATAAAATAAAAAAAAAAACGTTACAACTAATTGTCTTAATTTTGCTGGCCAATAGCTTCAGGGATAACAATGGCCAGAATCTCTTGGCCCACTACTTATCATCCAGCACCGGCCAGTTTATTTTGGCCAGCACTCATCCTTGGCCGTAATGGCTGGAGCTGGGCCATCAAACAACCATGAGTGGCTTGCCGTGGCCAACAGAAAACCGGCTTGGCCAGCAGCGGCCCGGATTTTTACCGGCAGTTTGTGTTTGCTGGAATATTACGTGAACTAAAATTAAAATCATAACATTATATTAAATCGAATCAATGCATTTCCGAATTCCAGTTTATGAGCAACGTGATTCATTTATTGC
Organism: Latrodectus elegans; assembly: GCA_030067965.1. Classification (NCBI taxonomy): domain Eukaryota; kingdom Metazoa; phylum Arthropoda; class Arachnida; order Araneae; family Theridiidae; genus Latrodectus; species Latrodectus elegans. Next base: position 11,243,012 of record CM057822.1, on the reverse strand, counting down.
ATTAATCTACAATTAATGTATATTCGAAGAATATGCTTTATTCCTTTGCTGAAAATGACTTATATTCTAAATTGTGAAAAGAATTTTATTTTTATAACATATGCTATTATTTCTAATAAAATGTGAGCTTATTTGTCTTGAAATTCAACTCAAAATTGACAATGTTTTGATACGCTGACTAATTGACACAGGTTTAAATTCCTGTGAATAACACTAAACTTTTTGTTTGTATCACATTATTTTTATCAATAAAGCTGTGACATTAATGTATGAATTTCTAGTAGAGATAGATGTCACATGCACACAAAGAAATAAATATCTGCATTGTTCTTTTAGTCAATTTATCCTAATCTTAAGCACTTATTTTCACAAATCTAGAGTAATATTCATTTCATTTATCAATAATATTTCACTATTTTAAAAAACGATGTGGCTTGTAGCGTTTCACGCTCCCAAAGCATAGGTTCGAGATTCAATCCTCGAGTTGGGCGAGGTCTACTCAGTCTTTTATTCCTTCAGTGGATCGATAAACTGAGTAGCAAGCATAATTGGGAATTAAACACTGGGGATTTTGAGTTAGGTGGACCACATAATCGGGGCATATATTTCCCACCACAGGGCTTCTCATTCATTGAAACAAAGATAGGTACTGTAGGCCTTGGCCCACATGAGCTGCTGCATCACAAAGTTTAGAATTCAATATTTTAAATATTAATTGAAAATTATAACTATCAATAAGCACTTTGAATAATGTTTAAATACATAAGTAAATGTCTTTGTCAATTTTGAAATACGTAAATAAATGTCAAACTTCCAAATTTTTAACTCCAAACTTTGGAATCTTTAACTGTTCTCATTTGTAAAAATGAGAAAAAATAGCGAATAAATTTATTTTAAACTAAAATACTTATTATCATAAAGCTTAAATTATTGAGTACTTTACGACTGATTAATATTCTGTAAGTATAGCGAAAACTAAATATCGATAAATTGTGAAATATTTTTGTAAAAGAAAGTATCTTTAACTAAAACTTCATCGCATCCACTAAAGAAAACAGAAAAGACATAAATAAATGTCATTACTGAGTTGTCCAAAACTTCACATATTTTTAACTTTCAACCTTAGTTTACTTTTTGGTTCACGTAAGTAAAATGGAAAAAAATTACATTTGAAACGCCAAAGTCCACATAAATTATGATGCTAAAATTTGTTCAAAGAAACGCTAGGGAAACCCGGCTCAGTAAGTATCCGTACCGCGAACGATTTGTCAAAAGTCGAGACTTCCAATCTATGTAAGTTAGAACTTAATTTTTCATGGACTTTTAAAAGAACCTCGCAAGGAGGAACACGGTATAGAAATGATACCACGACAAACGGCTTTTCCATTGATTTCCGCATGCTCATCCATTTACGGAACAAGTTTCCCCTCTAAAAAGAGAAATTTTTGTCGATAATTTAATCGCTACATCCCTATCGATTTTGCTCTCCGAAAAATATATTGTTATTCATAGAAAGTTCGCTTTCATAATTCAAAAAATCTGAAATTTTGATAATACATATTCATGTACAAATATTTCGCTAGAGTAGAGAATTAAGAATATTTCGATATAATTTTTAGGCTCATATATATATTTTTTTTGAAATTGAACCATTAAAAATAAGAAATGCAGATAAAGTACACTTAATGTGCCGTAATAATTTTGTGATTAATAATTATAATAATGCAAAAAAAAAACTTAATAACTTTTATGATTTTATCTTTAGTCATGCTTATGATATTTTCTATAACAATTTTCTTACAACATATAATTTCAAAATCTAGAATAATTTTATGAAATTTATTAATAATTAAGTGCACATAACTTTAAAAAGAATAAAATATTTAATAATCACTGGTGTTAATTCATTTCCCATGTGTAGTCATGAACAAAAATTTCATAATTTAGAAAATGAGTTAGAATAATACATAATTTCAAAGTTTTAGATTTTTTTAAATCTGACCCTTTGAGGTTTTGATGAACACAAAGTATTTTTATTTATTTAAGACGGATAATAAGTAAGGCGTTTTTAATATAATGCAAGTGTAAATTGTTTGATAAGAAAGTTACATAGGAAATGTTTATCGTGCTGAAAAGAATACCTACGATTTGAAGTGAACTTAGAAAATTCACACTGTCAATAATTAAAACCAAATTAACTATTTTACAAATGATATTTCGATACATTGATTTCCCTTTACAACTGCAAATATCTTTTTTCCTATATTTATCATTAATTTGATATTTTTGTATAAAATATGCTTAAGTAAATGTATGTGTAATGAATATACACTAATGCTTTTTTCTTATATCATCCATGCATATTATTTTCGTTGTTGTAATCAACGTACAGTATTTTTCTTACTTTATGTTTCATTTTTCATATCCTTTATATCTTATATTTTACACTGTTTGTTTGCAGGAGATATAGCACAATTGTATACATATATCAATGAAATAGTACCTTATGTCATACTTTACTAATAATGGTTTACAATAATTCAATTTTAGAAGAGTCTTAGAGAAACAAATCATTATTTTCTCCTGCAATACAAGTATATTTATAAATGAAAATGCTTGCATTTTGATAATATTTTTTTATTATAATTTCACTCATGATATAATTTTATTTATAAATCATGAGTGATTTATAATTTCACTCATGATTTATAAATAAAATGTGTAATTTTACTCGGTAAAGATCGAAAGTAAGATATTTATATATATATAGCAGAATTTTTTTATAACTTTTTAACATTTACTATATTATTATATCTATAACATTTATTCATTCCGCTAAATATTTTCAATTCCTTTTAAATATTATTTTACTGCAAAATAACATAATCTAAGAACGAAATAAAGAAAACATAAGAGTTTACTTATTTCCATGATAATAAACTAAATTCTATGTTTGAAAAAAAGAAACCAAAAGTCTATTGTTTAGAATAAAACTGAAATTAAATGCAAATCCTCTAAAATAGTACATTGCAATTTATGATAAAAGGAATACTAAAGAAAATATTTGATTTCATTATTTTTGGAAAAAATGCATCGAAATTAATTCGTTTTAAATATTTTTTAATTAAATTAAGTGATGGCTTACTTCTAAACTTCTTATAAATCATGTGCCTATTATTTACATAAAATTAAATTACTACATTAATTTTTAACTTTATTATTTTTATTTTTATTCAGTAATTTTACTTTATTTTATCACTTAAAATATGCAAAATAACAAATGATAGATTGTTTGGCAATTCCGTTTCTATAGAAAAACAGTAGTTTAGTATAATCCACTTAATGTTGCTCATTAAAATTTGCTTTAGATGTTTAACAAAAGAATGAATTTTCTAGAATAACTTTTTAAAATTTTGGTTTTAACTCATGATAATCATGGTATCACATATGCCCAAAACACGATATAAAATTTTTAAGTAATATAAAACGAAATGTATCTAAAGATGTTTTCGAAAAATATTAATTTTCAACTTTTTATAATAGGCTTACTAAAATAAGTACTTAGATATGAATTGTATAAACAGCGTTGTTTGTCTTAAGCATAAAAACTGCATATTTTCAAGAGCTTTATTTAATTGCGTCTCAAATTCTGACTTTCCAACTTCAATGCCGTTCGCATTTTGCGCGACAACATATATTACTTCCTTTATGCATCAGACAGGCCTTTTATTTTGAAATCTGTCAGATGTCAGCAGCAGAGTTTAAAATTCCATTAAACTGTCAACATGTCTCGCTTCCACTTATACGTCACTCAATGAATAATTTCATCCTATAAGATCTGAATTGGGTATCCTGATTAATCCAAGTATGAGATGCTAAAAAACGGATTTCCACTATATCTGCTTTTGAATATTCTTGCGATATATTTAATATTGAAACTTATTCTAGCAATCCTATCAAAACTTATCCATATTTTCCTATATATATAAAATTTTTTAAAAAAGAAAGTTAAATTTAGCTTCCACTATTCAATTCAGAAACAACATTCATAAGTATTGGAAATTATTTTTATAAGAATTTTAAAACTAGATTTTGCAGGGTTTCCAATATTACTCAAATGATTGAGAAGTGATATTTTTTAAGGTTTTCCGTTCATGTTTTTATAAACAATGTATAAAAAATGCACATACACATCTACGTAAAACCATTACAGATTGTGTGCGCAGGATAGGAAACGAATGGCATAGTTATCAAATTCCATAAAATGGTTACCAAGTGTATACAATAATTGCCAAGTGATTCTAACAGGTGACTACTTCCATTTATTTTAATGAAATCAATGCACGCATAATGATTTTAATTATATTCATGCAAATACTTAATGTGAAGGAAATTAATTTTTTAAAAGTAGATTAGTGTATTTTTCTGCATCCTCCATTTAAAAGAATGAATACAGTCCACCGAGATTATAAATGCAGTTCCCAATTTTTTAAATAAAAATGGGAAAATATTTACCATTCATGTTTCTCTTACAATAATTGAAGTGCATCACAGTAAAAGATATAATTTAAATCAAAAATCTACTTTGTTAAAGCTGGATTTATCATCATATCAGTTTATTCAACGATGAAATGTACATATATATATATATATATATATATATATATATATATATATATATATATATATATATATATATATATATATATATATATATATATATATATATATATATATACATACAACAAAAATATGTATAGATATATATTATATTAAAAATGTTAGAAATTTAAATGAGTAATCTTAATTTTACGAATACTACCTGATAAACGACTGAAAATGAAAAGTTCATAACAAACATTTTATTATGATTCAGTTTCTTAATTGTTTGTCGAAATAGATCTATTAATGACACAAAATAGATTAATATTTAGTGCTCACTGTGCAGTTTTTTGCTTTGAAGACTGAAAGCACTTGCTTAAGTATGAAATTAACAATGCATATTTGAGTAAACCTAAAGATTCTCGTTCACTCTGATTAAAATTTAAAAAATAACTAAATTTTTATAAAATTTTCATGTTCTAACATTTTGGTTGAAGGCAGTTGTGGCCAGGTTGGTTAAAGCATCATTCTCATTATTGGAATTAGTGAGTTAAAAACCCGGCTTAATTGAAGATCCGTTTATTTTTCTAAAGGTGACCAGGGTAAGTTAAAATTGAACGTTATCGCAATGTCCTCCGTGTGAAATGATACCTCTTGGGTGGCAGGCGAAAGATTGTTGTCTTCTGCTTGGTCCCTGCTTCAAATTCACGAAGACTCCATGCGGCTGCTTCTATAACTTGGAAGAGCCAACATCCCCTAAAGACAAGGCCTGCGCACCAAATCTTCTTTCTGAAATGAGTCATCCACAGAAGGCTGACCAACGACCCCCTAAAGTTGAAATTTCTCTCACCATTTCCTGTCGCCTGCTCGACGACTCATTTCAGTCTCTGTACGGAGGTGATTTTGCACATGTGTGTGATAAGCTTTGTTTTAAAATATTCATTAAAAGTATTATATTAATTCAAGAAATTTCATAAAAATGCCATTAAAGTGTTCAGTTATCCATTGCAGATCGAACTACGATGGAGAATCAAAGGTATCTGTTTTTAGGTTTCCTAAAAACAAGAGACATCTTAAAAAAGTGGCTGGCTGTTGTTCCTCAAGAAAGTCTAAAAGTGACAGAAAATTCTAGGTAAGTCTTATTTTATTTATTTCAAATAATAATAATAATTAAATCGTTAGTGAAATACATTTTTTTTTAAATTTAAAACACATGCTTGTGGCACGGATGAGAAATATTAAAGTTAATGTTATTTCAATCAACTGTAATTGTACGTTTTTCATCTTAAAAAACAATTTTTATTCTGTAGTTCATTTGGCTCTATTTGTAAAAGTTTCAATAGATTTGATAATTACTAAAAATATTCACTATTTAATTAATCAAATTAATTATTTTTTTATCATTATTGGTATATTAAGTTTCACTGTGTTTTGTAAGACATTTCTGCTACATCTGAATAATTATAAATTAATAATTAATTTAGGAATTAAATATTCGAAGAATGATTTATTTCACATTTTACATGTGTGAAATAATAGATGTAGCAGTAATTATTCAAATATATTTGAGGAAATAATTATTAGTTACGTTCTCAATATATTAATCTATAATATGAAATGGAAAAGGAATTAGATATAATTTTAATTGCATGATATACATAATTTAAATATTAAAATAAATCACAAATTCTAACTTTTAGATAATTTTAATTCAAGTTTAACATTTTTTTACCAGTTGAAAATAAAGTAATTATAAATATTAGCTTGAACTTTATCAGAATGAAATATATGATGTTAACATAAAGCTCATGCTTTTAAAAGTGTCTTCCAGAGAAGATTCAACTAAATGTGTATGGTTTTACATTTATATTAATAGTGATTTTCTTTTCTTTTTTTTCTTTTTCAGATTTGCAGGCATCACTTTTGCACATAGTGATATCCTGAGATGTTCAGAGGTATAAGCAGAGAAATCAGGTGAAAAACTGAGCGCTTCCTTACGACACACACGATTGAAGTTAAATGCTATTCCCTCCATATTTCCGAATTATCCGAAATACTTAACGACAGCCAAGAATCACCGAGAGGAGCCAGACGCAAAAAAGATAAGGATTGAAAATCAGAACTTTGCATATGCCTTAGAAGAAAATATAAAAAGAGAAAAGGATAAATTTTACTTTCAGGATTTAAGTGAACTGAAGAACTGTTTACCTAAGTTTGAATTTCCATCGCCATGGACTGCTGTTACCAATAAGGATATCATTATGTTTTTATTGATAAGTCCAACAAAAGTTCCTGTTCTTGAATCAGCAGTAACAGTTGATGAAAATTATGAATTTGGTAAGTTCAATTAAAGGTGTTCCAATTAATAAGATAAATAATTTTAAATTTCCTATGATTATAAATGATAATAACACCTTAGATAATGTATTACAAGCATTAGAAAATTTTGAAAAAATTAAGGATAAGAATAACTTATTTGATTTGTGTAAATCTGTTATTAGTGAGTTGAAAATTATTTGTGAGAGTAATGAAAATTTATTTGATTGCTTAGAATAACAGATTTCGCTGTTGCAATATTCTTTAAATCATAGAAAATATTCTGCTAACTTTTTAATTTTTTTCTATTTTTATAATTTGAGCAAGTTATAAATTTTGCTATTTTTATGTGATATTTAATGAAAAAAAATAATAATGCAATAAAAGCAAATGTTTCAGAAAAGATAAAAATTCATCTTTTCCAATCATTATACAAATAACCGGAGTGAACTCCGGTTATTTGTATAATGAAAAAGATGAATGTTTTTATTTGGCCACAAATTTAATTTAAAAAATATTTTTTTTATATTTTTGATATTAATGATTTAATATATTACACACTGTATTTCTCTGATTATATCTATATACGCCACGTAATGTTGATATTATTTGATTAAATCATACAAATCATGTTTAATTAAATGATTATTGTGAAAAACTTTAAAATGAATAATCATTGTGTTACGTGATACCATAAATTTATTTTAAACGAAGAAAAAATTGTAGCAAGAATATATTTCAAATAGGATATCCTAATAATTTCATAAATTTTTTCTACAAGTTACTTAAAAATCTTATCAAACTACAAATAATGGTTGACAAAATAAAAAATAATAAAATTGGAAATTTAGGGAAAACAAATAAAACAAAATACATAACATTTTA
>CM057822.1:11075840-11235109 GCA_030067965.1 Latrodectus elegans | reverse complement strand
AAAATATCTTGTTTCTATCAAAAAGTAAAAGAAGTTTAAGTAATTATTTTTTAAAACATAGATTTTAAATGTTTGTGAGAAATAAATTAACAATGATTCAAAGAATCAGAATAATTTATTTGTTACTCATAAATATATCTTAAGAAATCCACTTATTTCGAAAAGGATTGTGAGATTTTCGACTACATGTGCCATTTTTTTTTTAATTTGTGTATCTTGTACTCAAAACTTCCCGGTTTCCAAAACAGTTTTTCTTTTATTTTTTATTCCGGAATTTTTCTTAGATTTTGCTTCATCTATTTGTTACGTAAACATTATGCCCGAATTCAATTAAGATTGATTCATTGCAATTTTCAGTATAGCTTTAGCCGTTTTTTTTTAATTTCACTAAAATTCCCTATAAAAATAACCAATTTCAAAAAGAGTATACTTTATGAAGCTAAAATTTATAGTTTCTACATTATAAATTATGTTAACTAAAATAAAAGAAAAAATAATTTTTAAGAAAAAATTGACTCAAACGTATATGAATACCTTAACGTCAGTTTTTTTTGCGATAAATTAGTGTTATATTAAAACAAATTAAAAGTATTTAAAAAAAAAATTAAATACATTTTGCTCTAATACTAATGTTAAAATGCGAAAATATTAAGTTTTTTCTTCTTTCTAAAACTCGCTTTCCCGTTAATCCAATGCCTACAACTCTCATGCACTTTAGCACCACTGTATTACTCTTAAGAATATAACGAAGTAAATTTTAAAGTAGAAAACAGATACGTAGCTATAAAACAACTTCATGATTTGATGCAATGCGTGTAGAACTTTGATGACTGCTTTTGATGCAATTTTCAATACCTTAGTATATTAATTTAACACGATTTCCATTAGTTTGATACTAAAGAAATGAAACTAAACGTCATATCTACCATTATAAATTCACTTAAATTATTTTCAATTACTCTATTGATTATTTTCATCAATTATTACAAAATAATTGAATTTTTCATTTACTTTTCTTGTGTAACAATTAAGAAAATGGAACACCTCATTTAGTTTTAAGTAATGAGTTTTTTTTATTAAAAAATATATTAATATAAATTATATAATATTGTATAGAATACATTTTATTCTATTAGATATTGAAAAACTAATTTAATTAATTTTGAAATTTATTGAATAATTTATTTTTTTATTTTCGTTATATGAGAAAGAATTCTTAATAATAGAAATTATAAATATTTTACCAATAGATGAGAAAAACTTAATAAAGATTGTTTTCGAAAATAATATTTACACTTGCTTATATCTGAAATAATACAATCTTTTCTTTTAGATATAAAATAACTAAATCAAAAAGTAATTTTGTATTTAAACTTTATATTTCTTTTTTTTGTTTATTTTCATTATAAGAGAAAGAATTATAAAATAAAAAAAGGATTAATATTTTCCCATTAAACATTTTATGCAATTTCCTTTAATCGAATGTTTTTATAATGTTTTTTAAATTTATATACATCTAAAACAATACACTATATTATTTTACCTATAAATTTACTAAATGAAGTCATTTTGAAACTAAATTTTTAATTCGGTCTTTTTTTATTATAAAAGAAAGAATTCTAAATAAAAAATGATAAATATTTTCTCAATAAATATAAAAAACCTAATAAAAATTATTTTAATCGAATGTTTTACATAATATATTTTAGGATTGACTATATCTAAAAGAATATTTTTTTACATATAAAAGTACTAAATCAAATATTTTTGGAATGAAATTTTCAATTCTCTTTTTTTTTTTTTTTCATTTTCTTTATAAAAGTGATCGAAATCTAAATGCTAAAAATGATAAACATTTTTCCAATAAATAAAAAACTCAAGAAAAATTCCTTCTGTGGAATGTGTCTTATAATATTATTTACTTATTTACGTTTGTTATAAGATGACTACAATGAATTTTAGTATTTATAGATTTTATATATATATATATATATATATATATATATATATATATATATATATATATATATATATATATTTATATATATATATATATAGATATATATATATATATATATATATATATTTATATATATATATATATATATATATATATATATATATATATATATATATATATATATATATATATATATATATATATATATATATATATATATATATATATATATATATATATATATACATAAATGAAAGTATGTAAAAAGAAATTCTTAAATTTTGTTGCCATGGTTCAACTTGTGGATGTTCTAATAAATCTTTAGTTAATGCGCACTCACCATTTTAAAAGCATGATATTATTTTAAGCTATATTACATAATGTAATGTATATTTGATTCTCAAAAAATTGTAAAAAGTAATTGTTGATTAAACCCTTTAATATACTGTTTTGTACGTATTATTCACAAGAAATATACAAAGTTTCCTAACTTTCAAATTAAAAACGTATCTTTCATTGGCTTTTTTTTCTTTGTTTTTTTTTTCTTTAAATTCTGAAATCTATATAGATATCATAGTATGTACAAATTTTCCTAATAATTTACAGATATTCATTTATACCTAAGAATAACAGAAATTCATTTAATAAATTTATATCTCCCATCGAAACGAACTGCTTTATTCGATAGCCTTAATTCAGAATTAAAACCATTCCAATTCATTTTTTCTAACTTTCATTTTATTGTTTACAATTTTAAATCAGTGTTTTAAACCTCGTATGAAATTTCGAGAAGTTATTTGTTGTTCATTTCATCAAAGTTTACTTGAATCGATATCCTTAGTTTTTGTTACTTGTTGTTTCTATTTACCAAAACATTTTGCTAACATTAAAAACAAGAAATTCAATAAATTTTTTGACCCCATATTTTACAAATCTCCGTTTCATTTTATCTCAGCAATATTAATTTAAAAAAAAAGAATTTAATGCTAGTATAAGTATGGCAATAGTGTTTAGTTTCAAAATTGATTGTTTCCAAAACTTGCAATCATTAATTTAGAATTATATTAATGATTGATTTTTTTAAAAAATTAAATCGTCCTTGAATTAAACAAACTATAAAGGGGATATTTTGTTATGTATTTTTCCTTTTCCTTTTGTTGCTGTTCTATTGTCCATGCGTTAATGGCTGGAATCAATGGTAAACGGCTTCTCAAACCGCTGCTTAGTTCCTGACATAAGAAATCGTTTTATTAACAAACAGAACTTCGATAACATTCTCAGACATTCAACGGTGAACTTCGCCCTGTTTGTTGCCGCTGGAAGAATGTGATTTGAAAGCAAGCAGCAAATTCATTGACAAATGGGATTCACAACGCCAACTCAGCACGCTGTGACGTGGATTAAAAGTTATATGACGCCATATGTATTTTGAACCAAAGTGAATCATTCTGAAGTGGCGTACTTAGGAACTCATTTGTAACCAAAAAACAACCACTTTATGGTTATAAACAAGTCATATGTAATCTAAACACAATACCAAACATTCTCAAAAAGTAGGGAACGTTTCAAAAAATAATACTAAGAATAATATATTTACTTTAAAGGAAGTTAAATGTCTTGCAGCTGCCTTAAACAGAATTTTAACTGCCATTTTGGTATTATTTTCAATAAAAAAACCATTTGCAAATAAAATTCGGTATTATTTTTAATGAAATTCGTATATTGTGTGTGTATTATTTCAAAATATTTATTATTTTAGTGTTACATAATATTAAACACTCTTTTAGTATTTATACTACCATGATATTTGAATTGTGTGGTAGATTTTATTCAATGAAAGATTCGCTAGCAATCAAGAATATTTTACGTTTCCATTGAAATGAGTCGATTACAAAAGAGCGTAAATTCGAGAGGGAAAGGCTGTCTTTCAAATTTAGCTTGACACACTTAATGAACTCGCTTTATTAAGCCCTGGCGTTATCGTTTCTCGCATTTAAGCGAAACTGAACAACACTTAATAAGGGAATTCCGCAATAGAGCTGAACGACACACAATCTTAAATTAGAAATTATTTAGCTGTCGGAGTTATTCAGAAGTTACGCGTATGGATTGAAGTATGGGAGATTAAATGAACGCTCGCTTGCCTTAAAAACAATATGTTATGATTGAGATCTAAATTACAATTAAATAGGTATGAGAAAAATTTACATTTCAAAGTTAATTTAACTAAATATTTTATACGCCAAAAGTTGGGGAATTTTATATAAATTATGAAACAACGTTTCATAGAATTTATACAAATAAGAGATACTTATTTTGTAAATGCAAATATAAATCATTATTATTTTACATTTATCAATCACAATGGAAAAATTTATAAAAAAAGCATTTTAAGTAATTTTGCAATAATTTTTACTTTAGTTTATATATATGTATGTAAGTATGTATGTTTAGGCTTTATATATATATATGTGTATATATATATATATATATATATATATATATATATATATATATATATATATATATATATGATATATATATATATATATATATATATATATATATAGTATATATATATATATATATATATATATATATATATATATATATATATATATATATATATATATATATACTTCGTTCCATTTCATATCTTTCTTTGAAAATTTTCAAGTATTTTCAATGTATTGTTTTCCATTTAGTATTTTCAATGTATTATTCTCCAATTGGTATTTTCATTGTATTTTAAATATATTATTCTCCATCTAATATATTTGATTATTAATTTTATAAAATATACTAACTATATTTTAGTACAGCTGCTTTTGAGCTGAATGTATTACTAATAATTGAATGTATTATTGTAAGCATAAATATTTTTTATATAATCTTGTACTTTTCAGTCCTATATCTAATCTTGCATTTTATATTTATATACATGCATATACTTATACTTATATACTTGCATATACATACACTTATATCAAATTGTATTAATTATTTCAACCATTATCATTATTCTAAATATAAATCTAAATATCATTTTCCATTATTTTACAATTATGTTCAGAAAAATGGCAAATTAAAAGCAATTATTCACATGTGAAAAACACTAGGAGACTCTTTAATAAGTATAATACAAAAATATCATATTTATATGTAAGTATAATGACATATTTCATTGATTATCAAATATTTTAAATAGATTCATTATATTAAACTTGTACATATACACGCATCTACCTCTAACTAAAAATATATTAATGCTCTATGGTTACTAATATTTCTTATTAGAGAAATATCAGAAAATTTCAAATCATTTACATGTTTCTTGGATCATTAGAAATTTATTGCAAAATATTTAAAATTTTAAAATATTAGGTCTACCAGAAAGTCCTGTAAGTTGGTCGATGACGATGACGTTAAAACCATGTTAGAGAAAAATCATTTTATGACAACACTGAGATAGCAGAAAGTCTAATTCAGCTCAGAAAGCTATTTCAAATTACATTTCGAAGATAGGCTTGTTGTGGCAATTTTTAAACAGGATGCCACATGAAATAAGTCTGAAAATATTTATGATCAAGTCATTAGTTGCCTATCTCTGCTTGATCGGAACAAAATAAAGCCCTTCTTGAAACAAATAATATCTGTGGATGAAAAGTGAATAACCTAGGAAAACATCGAAAGAAAAAGTGTTCGTTGCGAGGACAACCTAGGCCTTTCAACTCCAACTCTAAAACAAATTTGTCTTTGAATAAGAGAATGTTGTGTATATGGTTAGACATCTGAAGACCAATACATTATGAGCATTGAAATCTGTACGAAAAGCCTAATTAGGAAAAGTATAATCAGCAGCATGATTATTTAAATGGAGCTGTCCAAGAAAAGAAGCCAGTGATGCTCCATGAAGTAGTAGTCTTAGAAAGAGGCAAAGAAAAGAGTTCATTTAACAATTGGATAAGTAGGCTGGGAAATTGTATCCCAAATATCATATTTCCCGGATTTATCACTCCCCGATTGTTTCTGTCCTTGCAAAGTCTTTTCCAGGGCAAAACATTTCAGGGACGAAGAAGATATAAGACAATCACTGGTTCAATATTTAGTCTCTTGAAATAAGACATTTTTAAATGGTATATACAAATTGTCATCATGCTAGTACGAAGTAATAAATGATAGCAATCATATTATACAATAGAGTTTATTCTATGTATGAAAATCTTATTCTTTCATATTATTCTAAAAACTGACAGAACTTTCTTGTTCTCCTAATAATTATAGTTGGTTATATAGACATTAGAATATCAATAAATTAATGTAAAGTGAGTAGCGGAATTATACTTCCGCTACTCAAACGACTCTTCGCAGGCCATTCTACTTGTTCAAAGACAAAAAATTTCTACAATGTGCTAAAAATTCTGAATTAAAATAATATTTTATATTGCTGACCAGAGCGGTTCAACATGGATGTTTAAATTATGCCAGCAAATGCTGTTCTTCAAATTAAAAACAGTTGTCAAATGTTCCGGGTAAACACTGCTCTTCAAATATCCCCATAAACAGGAGTCTTAAAGTGTGAGATCGGGCATTGACAGCGGATGCCTAACTATTGGGAAGCATCGACTGATTAAACATGATTCTGAAAATATTCTCCTTAACAACTGTTAGATTTCCGTTTTAAAGTGAGGTGAGACTCCGTATTACATGAATAAGGTTTCTTGAAGGCAGCTTCATTGCTGGAAAATAATAATTCCTCATCATACGGTAGGTCACTTTCGTTATCATTCAAAAGTTTTTTTTTATTTTTTATTTTATTTAAAGTCCGGTGTGGAGGTTTTCTGTCTCCTAAATGCGACAATTATGTACATTCGGTTGTACATTTAAATGAAAGTGGATTTCATACACTTACAGAATATTCCATGGCCAGGAATCCTCAAACACTAGTCTCGCTAGAAATTGTAACCCAAGTGTTTGCTAAATTTCCGAGTTGCGCCATTTGAATTGCAGAATAACTTGAATGTTATACTGGTAGAAGTTTAGCATTATGCGCCTCATATATAACAGGGCATAGTAATGTTACGTAAAATTGTCGGTGCAGTGACAACTTCATGAAGATGTTCATTGCTTAGAAGACCACATTATCCCTATCTTTCACGACAACGCTGTCGATCCATTATTTCCTGCGCCAAGTAAAACGCTTAAATGCCCTAATCAAAACTCTTACCATCATGTCTATAAGGGGACGATACAACATCTCATTTGATGTTGTTTCTTCAGACGGCAAATGTTTTTACACAGCTGCCTCTGCATTCTTATCCTAGCAATAGTATAGTTTTACTACAGTCTGTTTTCCCCACCAACTCTGGCATATGATTGTGGTAAGAAACACGTGTTCCTTTCGTTGTGAGTGCTATTTGCATATGTTGCTGCTGAATCCTGGCATGCAAAGGCATCTGATGGTAAAATTTTGAGCTAATATATTTTTGTAGATATCTCAATTACTTATTCCAAAGTGCTTGTTGCTTCATTTTTTTCCTTTTTGACTAATAGAATGACCTTTACGCTCCTTTGAGAAGTTAAAGTTTCCTTTCTGTAATCCTATAGGATTTTAAGCATTTTTTAGTAAAGCTAAATACCTATATCTCACTAAGCTTTCTTAGCTGCTGAAAGAAATATATTAGTAATTGATGACCTGTATTAGATGAAATTGCATAAAATAAAATGAAATCATTGAAGCAATATGCAGAATTAAGTTCCTTCTCTGTCATTTGATATATATGCAATGATTGTAACATAGTACCATACTTCTTTTGACACGCAAATTTTTTGAAAGCATAGCTATTTACAGCTTTCATTTTATGTTTCTAACTATTCTTTATTAAACATCTGTAATTAGCATTCAATCTTCCTTTTGTTTTCTGAAGATAATTGGAATTTTGTAAGCCCGCTGAATACAATAGGAAGAAACTGTCTTTCATTTCCGAATTATAGCTGTAGAAGTTGATTACATTATTCTTGATTCAGTAGCACTTCAAAATCATGGAACATATAAGCTTGATAATATCTTCCTATCTTTTCTGTTTTTCCTTGAACTATTTTTTATTCTGTAGTAAATAGACAATTAACTTGAGAAAAATTGTTTCATATTTTAAACCTAACTGTTAATTATATTTTCTATTAAACCTCATGTCTGCTTACAACAAAAAATATTAACAATTAAATAAATAAATAATTAATATTAAAGTTTACTCATTATTTTTCAAATAATTTAATATGTATATTAAAATAATTTTTTTTATATTACAAAGAAAAATCACACTAATCAGTTTCTGATGTATTTTAGTAATTAATATACTGTTTCACACACACACACACAAATACTATATTGTATTTGTAACAATATTGTTTTTCTCTTGAATCCCATAAAAGTTGAACTGTTACTGCATTTTTATTTTTGGTTTCATTGATTTAGTTTGTCTTCTTGCTTTCTCCTTTGATACTCTGAGCACGTGAGCTTTTCAGGATAACACATTTTGACAAGTAATGCTGATTAAAAATTTTCTCCAGTTGCTTCTCCTGGCTCTGTAGATTCTTTCTTCTTTTGCTCTGAAGAGAAAATAAATTTTTGGTCTTAATCTTCTTAATTAGCGAAACAATTATAAGAAAATACAAAAATGGTAAAAATGTCTCTTTTTTTGAATTACTAATAAAAGTTTTGATAGCAACTAGATTTTACATAATTATTTTAAAATATTATATATATATATATATATATATATATATATATATATATATATATATATATATATATATATATATATATATATATATATATATATATATATATATATATATATATATATATATATATATATATATATATATATATGTATATATATATATATATATATATATATATATATATATATATATATATATATATATATATATATATATATATATATATATATATATATATATACATATATATATATACATACATACATACATACACTGGTGTGCAAAACTTAAGCAACAAGTGCGTTTTTTGTCATAACTCTACAAGAAATCATCTGATTGACATGAAATTTGAATATGATGTACATTATTCTGTACTTAAACGATGGTAAAAGAATAATGGCGCAGAAATGAATATAAAGCTTAAAGTAGGGTATGGAACAAAAAAGGCTTTATTTGACATATAGTGACGTTACACATGATAGCCTGAAGAAGCGTAAGTACAACTGGCAGATGTTCCCTAGTATGGGATATGCCCTTACCTTACTGTAATTGTTGCTTGGCATCGTCTCTCCATGCTAAGCACCAGATTATCCAGGAGTTCTTGGGGTAAACGTCTCCATTCCTCCTTTAACGCTTCTTTCAGCTGATGGGTGTTACCAGGAGGATACTGTCGGGTCGCAAGACGTCTCCCTAATGCATCCCACACATGCTCTATAGGATTTAGATCTGGAGAGTAAGCTGGCCATTCCATTCGTGTGATATCTTCACTTTCCAGTAGCTCTTGAACATTAGCAGTACGGTGTGGACGGGCATTGTCATCCATAAATATGAAGTCTGGTCCAATGGCCCCTCGGAACAGACGCACATGGGGTAGGATTACCTCATTGCAGTAGCGGTCTCCAGTTACAGAACCTCGATCGAAGATCTGAAACTCAGTCCGCCCATTCAACATAATGCCACCCCAGACGAGACCTCCAGGACCCCCGTAATGATCTCTTTCCGCGATGTTATTAGGATGAAATCGAGCTCCAACCTCTCTCCAGATCAACTGACGTCGATAATCGCTTGTAGCACTAAAACGACTCTCATCTGTGAAGAGGACTAGACTCCATTGATGAAGTGTCCAGGTTTCGTGTTCTCTGCACCACTCTAAACGGTACCGCCGATGGCAAACTTTTAAAGGTATGCAGCGTTCAGGACGTCTAGCAAATAAGCCACCTTTGTGGAGGCGTCTGAACACTGTAAATCTTGATACTTGTCGTCCTATGGCTGTGCACAGTTGCTGAGATATGGCGCTCGCTGACTGAAAACGGTTTCTTTTCGCCTGGAGGACAATGTAACGGTCATCTTTTGGTGTTTCTTTCCTTGGACGGCCACCACCAACCTTCCGAACAGCTGTACCAGTAGTTTTAAAGGCATTCCAAGCACGAGAAACAACACTTTTGTTGATCCCGAACTCTTCGGCGACACTGGTTACACTACGCCCCTCCTCAAGCTTCCCAATCATTCTTCCTCGAATAAAGTCGTCTAAATGATTTCTTGAAGACATGTTCCACAAAACAAATCACTTGCACTTACAGCGAATGTCTTTAACTACGGTGCTCTTCATCCTTTTATCACAGTTTTGACCTGCGCGCGCCGACCCACAAGGTTTACGCACATTTACATCACCTATGGCGTTTTATTTCGAAAATTTGCATGCAAATAATCTTTCTATTGAATTACGTGCATATTATACTGCGATTTCATGGCTATCTTATACTTTGTTGGAGAGCTGTGGCCGAAAAACCACTTGTTGCTTAAGTTTTGCACACCAGTGTATATATATATTGATTTTGATTAATAGGTTTGATGGATTTAAGAAACATTTTGTAATCAATGATAAATGGATCTTTTGAAATAAAATATAAATATGCAAAAATATTTTAAATTATTAACATTTGAACCAATTACCAAAGATGCGCTCTCAGTGCTATCTATTAATATTTATTTCGTTTGTACCATGATAAGGCATATCAGTCACGAGAGAAAATTGTGTTAAGCTAGTACGTAATTATCCAATATATTTTAATCATTTCAACATTTATTCGTAATAAAAATTTTATTACTTTTATTACAGTATTAAAAAGTTCTGTAGTATTTTAAAATTTTTGCATGCTTACACTATAAAAATGCAAATCGATTAGAAAACTTAATTATTTTAATAAACATATATTTTAATACCATTAATGTTTGCTCCAAATTAAAACTGCCATTTTAAATACGAAAAGTATTATTATATTCTTACACCTAAATATATTTTTATTTGCTAAAAGCACTTATATTTATGAAAAAAAAGTCTCACGCTGTTTGTATAAGTATTACATATTTATTAGACTAATTCTTTAAATCGCATTGTATTTCATCTTCCATTTTTGAGAATGTAAATGATTATATAAAGATGTTTAATTGTGTGCGTATTTTTAAATCAAACTTGCCTTTAAAAGCTCATGAATATTTTTAAAAACTAATTCAATTGTGTGTTATTGATTGTTACATATTTTATTTTGAGTGAGAATTTTTAATGGGTGCTGTTGGTGCCAAATTAATAATAATAAATTGCTTTAAAATGGAGGGTGTTAAATATTTTAATAATTACATAAAAAATTCTAAAAAGCCAAAATTATGTTATAGCTTTTGAATTAAACTTTGTTCACACATAGACATTTCTTTTATATCTAATAACATCATTATAAGCATTATTTCTAGTAAACTTTTATTTTAATTTTACATTTTATTTAAATTACCTCATATGACGTTGCTTTAGCTATCGTTGCTAAAGCCATAATGGCTGGGTAGAAAATTAAGCCTGAGTCATAAAACAACATTAATCACGCGTGCAAATGTTCTTGAATTCATAATACAAATTGATGTAATAGGCAAATGCAACGCTCATCGTATGCATATTGAGACAGGGTAAGGATATTAACCCTCTAGTGATTAAGGAGCCGTGGCTTCATAACCTAACCTGTTTTACCCTGCATGGCTTCGAGCTAAATTCTCACAAAATCCTCCTCTTGCTTAATCAAGCAATTTCAATTACCATCCCTTGCCAAGAAACATTGTTATTTAGTAATTATACAACGCCGTAAAGCAAACTGCTCAAACAGTTCCTGGAAAATCTTGTAATCCACAGATGTTTAAGTAAGTTTTCTTTTAAGTTACTATGGCCAGTTTCGATCCAAACGAATATGTAATTTTAACTAAAAACTTTAGCTTGTATTTTTTTTAACAGTTGATATGTTTAAGACACCCATACAGAATACAAAATGTTTGAAAGGATTTTATTTATTTTTAAACGTAAATTAATTCCTAAATTTTTAATAATAAATAAATTATTATAAATTTATTAAATGTATACAAAGGATGAAATCGGTAAGTGAGAACATTACTATTGATATAGGGAGCATGATGCGAGAGAGATTATTAGCTTATATGTCTATGTATACATGTATTGTCTATTAAATGCTGAATAAACATTTTCAAATTAGAGTACATTTTACAATTTTAATAAGCATATCATTGATTTATGACTAATAATAATTAAATAAATATATATTATATTTATTAATAATAATATGAAATACATTTCCAGTCAGAATTCATTAGGAAAAAAGTTTTTTAATTTTAAGTGTTTTGCATTCATAATAGTATAATGTTCTGATGAGAACATTATACAAACAAATGCGATTAATATAAAAAATATTTCATGCAATTAGAATTATTTAAAATTTATAAATATAAATTTTTCGCTTTTAAAAAATTCATTGAAACAAATAAATTTTGATAATTATAGCTTACCAATATAAAGACAAATCTTAATATCTATTAAAAATTGAATCAAAATTATTTATTTTGTTCTTAAGATTAATTCTTACATTTACTATAATATAGAACTCCATGATACAAAGTGTCTTCAATTATTCTTCTATGAGAAAAAATAAATTAACATTTTGTTCTTAAATGATAATTCATATAAAATTTCAAAGAAAACAATTTTTTTTTTGATTCTCCAATCATGTTTTATGTACGTTATATAGAAATCATTAAAGTAGTTATTTATCAATGTAAAATTTTATAATGAGGAAAATTTAATATGCTTTTAAACATAATTAAAAAGTGCTATTTAACGTGCTTATTTGAAAAGATATGATTTTTGAAATAACAATTTTAATAAACATACTTACATTATAATAAATTTGCATTTATGATTCAATTTAGAATTTATATGAAAAAACATGTTTTAAAAAATTATAATTTTAGTATTCCTCAAATTATAATGTTCATACGCATATATGAACATTAAATCAATATAAGGTTACTCTTAATAAACTATATTTATATATTTTAACAACAATGTGGAATAACTTATGACACCTTTCTCCCTGTATTATAAACAAATTATAATAATTGTTAGTTCAAAATTAATGAATGATCAAAATGAAAAAGAAAGACAAAAGAAAATGGATATATTAAAAATGCAGATGTTGTATATATATACAATAAACTACGGAGTAAGTTTATTGAATCGTTTCCACAACATTTTTTATCAATATCAATACTGAGGTTTTCTGAAATATGAATAATTATGATTATGTGAATCATTTAATTAGTCGTCAAATATTTTGGTTCTAGTTTTATATTTTTAACGTTTTTTTTTTTTCAGGAAAGAAATTATTAGAAGAATGATTTCTTATATGTGGATGCACGATTAATTATAGACTTTGAAGATTAAAGTGTTTTGCAATGAAATGAAATTTCAACCATAACCATGACACGTGCCCTATGTCCACTGCTTCATATTAAGTACAATTTAAGTAATTATAAGTAATGTCTTTGCATCAAATGAAAATGATGACACAAATACAAGCATTTATTGTTTAATGTATATATATTATTAAACTAAACTAAACTCTGTAACACGACAGCCCATGTGAGCCAAGACCTACAGTGCCCGTCTCTGTTTTCCGATCCGAGAAGTCCTGGATTTCGAAGTAAATGTTCCGATTAGAAAAGCAGTATAACGCGAAACCCCCAGAGCTTAGCTCCCTAGCAGTGTTGGTGCGTAGTTTATCGAACCACTGAAGAAATGAAAAGTTAAGTCGACGTTCCCCAGTCCTAGTATCGAGCATCCCACATCTGTGCAAAGGGAGCGTGAAACGCTACGACTAAGCCATCGGGCTTCATTTATATTATTACAATTTTTTAACAAATTCTCAAGCTAATCAAATATATGTCCTTGGTTATTACCATGACTTTCTAATGCTTCCTTTTATGATATTAAAAATTTACATTGAGCTGGTATATGCTTAAACGAAATAGTAAAATTACATGAACAAAAATAAAAACAACCAATTAAAGTTTTTTTAAATGTGCGAGCTAACTTTTGAAATCAAATTCTGTTATTTTTTTATTTTGAAATTATCATTTGAGCTCGTTTTATTTTTTAAAATTTTATATGTGGTCAATTATATTTCATATCATATAGCCTTGTCACATCATACGTATGTTACTATTTCACATCACACAAAGCTCTGGTACTTTTCTTGCATATCAGTATTTCATGCCATCATGATACGTTATTTAACACACATATAATTGATTTATATTTTCAAGTTTTGTTAATTGTAATGCATTTTGTTATTTTACGTCTTCAAAATTTGCTATTTTTTATGCATCTTATTCTGTATATTTATACATTTTGGTTACTCTTTTCATATTAAAGCTGGACTTGAACATGAAACTTAAAGGTTAGTTTAATGGCATCATAACTAATGACAGACAAATCCCATAAGTACACAAAATGATCATCATTCTAGATAAAAAATGTTGCCGAGTGAAAAAAAACTTAAAATTTTCAAATATCTGGTTTGATAAATTACTCGCTATTGCTTCTTCTGGTTGATTCTCGATACTTAAATAAATAAATACAGTTTTATTGAAGAACTGATTATATTTTAATGTTTCTGCGTAACATTATCTATAGAAGTGATTGCTGCTTCGGTAGCAATACAGAGCACAGGTTGTTAAAATAACAAATGTGTCTTTAAATTCTCAGGGACTGCAAAGAGCAATTTCGTTGCAAAGCTCATTAAGACCTCTGATGATCACTGGAAAAGAAATAAGGAAATAAGCAACTCCCGGGTCGAGCTATATTCTCCCATTCCTTTTGCAGACTTCTTAATGACTTTCGACCCCCTCAAATCACTTTAACAACAACTATAACTCCAGTCCAACCCCCGGCAAACAGAGGAAAGATAGAAGACATTTTTCGCTCCGTGGAAACACGCGTCGAAACTGGAGCTGAGAAACACGAACCAGTTGCACTGTCAGACGATTCCAATTTAATTGTTTCCGGAACGAATTTGGCGCGAATTCCTTTTCTTTTTTCGTTTTCCCGCCATCCCTCAGTGATAGAGAGCGTGTGAGAGTTTAAATGAACTTTGCACGCAAACCAAATGGTTGATTGGCGAGAAAGCAGAGAAAACGATATCGTGCTTTAGTTAAAAAAATAAAAAAAAATATTACTTGAAGAAGAATACCCTTAAAGGCTGGAGAAGGAGAGGATGTTCCTTAACCCATTTTGATAAATGCTTTTAATGCCTTAAGTTAGAGAAGTAATTCTTTCGGTAGCACGAAAGAATTTCTAATGAAATGAATAAAGCAAACGGGAAGTGATTTGTTTCGCGGTTTCGACTTTCTATCATTTGGATTCGTTGCATAGATTATATGAAGTGACGAGATTTATGTTATTTTCTGAAAGGATAATTCACAACATTCATGATGGTGTTATCCAATATTTGAGTCAGCTTCATTTGGTTTCAACTAAATAAATTAAATGATAAATTAGCATTAAATAGTTTATATAGATTGGTAATCTTATATGATATGTGTAATTTTTCTGCAATTTAAAAATTGTCCTTATGACGAACATACAATGTATAAATATTCAATGGTAAAATTAAAATATACTACATAATAGCTTCTAATTCTTTATTTCTGCTGTTGAAATTTAAAAAAAAATATGTTTAAATTACTGGGTGATTGCTAGAACATTTAAATTAAAATAATTTGGTATTTTGAAATCACACATTTAATAAATTTATATAACCATTAAATTTGCCGATACAGGTTATTAAGATTGATGTTATTGATTAATTCTTATTTTACAACAACTTCATTAGTTATTGTATAATACAATTTATAACTTCGTATACTATTGCTGTTGCGCTATTTTTTTTGTTACAGTTTGACAAAATAAATATAACTGATAAATTTTTAGTGAATATTGCATTATAAATATTGATAAACTTTCTAATAAGCAAAGGAGTTTGGAAAATTACCATCTATTATACTATTTGATTTATAAACTTTACGAAAATTGCAAAAACATATTTATTATTTGAATGAAAATGGTAAAACAATCGAAAATTTTATTTACACTTCAAGTGACTGAAGATGTTCTGTCGCTGTTAGATGAAGCAAATTGCAATCGCTACCGTACGCTTGCATTAATTACCATAGAATTAATTTTGGTATTTCCTGATAGGTGATATATAAGATTCACAAAGAAACTTTATTCATTAGAAAATTTTGTGGATTCCTGTAAGTGAATCAGAAAAAAAAATTAGTAATCACTTAAACAAGGAATAGTTAATAGATTATATTTATTAGATAAGTACAAAATTGATGCAAACTCTTCTGAAGAATGGATTCCATTGATTACAAAGGCTTCACTCCATTTACGAAACTACTGCTGTATGCATGGTGGACATGGACTAGCATTGTTCGTCACTAGTTTCTGCCATGTTTACAGAACATTATTGCTTTGGTCGATATGCAATAGCATGTGCAAGAGCCCAGCTTCAGAGACGACCAGCAGGGGTGAACAGAAACAAAGTTCGGTTCAACGGAAGACTGCACACTGCGAATATGATTTTAAATACGATTACTTCCTTAGAATGAAACTTCCTCATCCTCTGTATACCCCATTCATCACTCAAAGTTGTTATCACTTGTTCTGTGCACAAGAAAATCACTTGCGAACGAGAAATTTTCTTGTTTCGTGAAAACTGAAGAAGCCCTCTTTCCTTTCCTTTGCATATATGAGTTAACACTAAACTGGGAAAAATTCGCTGCATGTAATGGGGCTTACGTTGACGAATAAATATGAATAAATCGATTAATTTGTCATACCAATACTGTGTTGCGTCTGGAATTCTTATGTCACACAGTGACAAAACTTTTCCGGCTATCTGATTGTATAATTTCATAGTTACCGATTGTAAATCAAAATAATTTCAGAATAAAATAACCTGTTAGTTTTCTTAAAAGCAAAGGATCAACAGCATGTGTTTCTTACTAAATGTAGAATCAGAAATAAATATTTTTATCAAATGCACGGAATGTGGAATGCATTTGCTAATAATATTACCAATTCAAAGAAATATCTGAGGAATAATAGAAATTAGGAACAATTTTTAACTCAAAATCATTATAAACGCATTTTGGGCTATTTATATTATAAATAGTTTTCTATGGTATATTTTAATATCGAGCGTTTTTTTGTTTAATATTTCCAACATTACATTCATGTTTGTAAGTGGTACCATTCACTCTCATTACGTGTCTCAATCAGCCAGCCAAGAGTGAAATCATCCAATAAACGTCAGGACTCAATCTTGTGCAACAGAGAAACTCTAAAGTGGCTATAATAGAAAATTTTACTTATTACCAATGTTTGTAAATCCTTGAGGATACAGTCTGAAACTCTTTTTATCTCATAGTTTTACTCACTATTCAAAGTCTCGCCACTTTTCTGCTGGAAAATCTTAAAAATCTTAAAAATTTAACCCTGTCGCAAGTACTTAAACATCAAATTTTACAAATAAAAAGAAAATTAAAGTAAGGCCTAGCAAAAAATAGTATATGTTCAGTACAATTCCTAATATAACAAAGGAATTTAGGAGTTAATAGTAACGAAAATTTTCATACTAACCCGGGTTTGTGGATAAAATGCTTCATCTCTTCATATCCCACATTGTAGTTCATAACTTAAAATGTGCTCCTTTATCTGTTAAGAAAATGTTATATGTGTGAAAAAAAAATGTAAGAAAATTAATATTAGTTGTACGTTTCGGAACGTCTAATTCGATTAAAAAATTATCAGTTAATGTCAATCGTTCATTACATTGTATTCATCACACGTTTCTTGACAAAATAGAAAAGCCTAAGTTTCAATTCATATCCTAATGTCTGTAAATGTCTGTCAATGCAGCTTTGGGCTTATTAACATTTTAAAAATATGGAGAAAACTATAAAAGATTATAAGAAGCTCTATCTTATTCGAAGTTATCATTGATCTGTACAACTGCCAGTACATATCCCAGAATTGGTCTCTACAAGTTAAATGGAGGCAGCCAGTTGCAAGTCAACCCAATTCAGAAGTGGGGACAAAGCAGTAAACCACCGATATTTGGACCATCACCCCCAGAATTGTAATTTCATTAATATAGCATTACGACTACGGCATATTTAACTTGCATTACCTGCAAGAATTGAACACTATGAGTCTTTGATTAAACTAATATTCGAAATCATTAAAACTGTTAATGAGAACGACGTCTTAGCCAAAAAAGCTACCATGTCATTCTTCAGAGAGTTGTAACTTTAAATTGCTTTTTTTTTCTTGATTTTCTTAGTATTTGTACTATTGAATGCGAGAATATTTTTTATGAATTTATGAAGTCATCTTTAAAAGTAAAAGTCTTGTGTAAAAATCAAAGTTTCAAATTTTGAAGGTCTACTTCAAATTAAAAATTCCATTTAAATAATGTTGTAACATTTATGGATTAAATTTATTGCTGTATAAAATTATTTATAATGTACACCAACCAATTATGTGCTATGTAATAACTATGGTGCATTTCAAATCGAATCCCATCAGGAATAATGTTTGTGGTCTTAATTTTATGTGTGTGGTTACTTTCTTGATTTTAAATATTATGAGTATATTTTGTTATAAATTATATGAATTTTTGCTTACTTTTCAATAGGATTCCTGCTCACTAACATTTTATATACATGTATCCCGCATTTAAAAACTAAACCAAATTTATATGTTTTTGTGCTTTAGATTTTAATATTTTTCAAAACTAATAGTAATATCTAAAATACACAAACATTACAACTGATAACAATAGGTATTATTAGGCATGTTTTGTAATTAACGAAAACTAACGAAACGGCTGCTTTTTGATACTAGATAAGATAAATAAGTAAATTAGGCAATACACCTCAGTACTAAGTTATCAAAAATTTTTCAATATGTTTTATACTTTAAAATGAAATCATCTTAGGAAAATTAATTAATATTTATCATTAAGGAGACTAAAAGCTGTTTCGTGGTACTTAATAAAACAAACAAGTAATTTAGGAAACAGACATCAGTACCAATTAATCAAATAATCTTGAATATGTTTGTACTAAAAAGGAATCATTTCAAGAAAATTAATTAATACTGATCATAATGTTTTGATTAATTTCTCTTATTTTATTGGTACGTAATTGATAGTATGTGCATGTAGCATTAATATTGAATGAATGAAAGACTTTTTTCAGTGATAAATTATTTCCTAAATTCTTCTTGAAACCAAAATTTTTGTATAAAGTGTAACTCTATATGCATCAATAGCATTTTATTCAATTGAATATATTATGTTTAATTCAAATGAAATTGTTATCATCTACTGTACTGCATGTAATTGTTTTAAAATTAGTAATATTGCAGGATTAAATAACTTGAACATATTCCATCAGAAAAATATGACTAAGAACTCTAGATTTTTTACGTGGACAAATATTAAGAATAAAAATGATGAATTTAATGGTTGATTACGATACATTTTTCACTAATATGAACACTATATTTACAATCTAACTAACAGTATTTCAATTTACACAATGTATTTATTACTTTGTGAATTACTAATTTACAAATTTTAATGCATAGCTATCAAACATCAATAACTATATTATTCTATTTTTCAAAGAACAAAGAATCAGAGCTTTTATAATATATTAAAGAGAAAAACTCGTTTCTTGCACATGAATATAACTCTTAACATAATTTAATGTGTTTTCTTTTTTTTTATTCTTTGCCAGAACTTCTTTTCTTCCTTATTCTTTAACAAGAGACATTTTTCCTCACCCAGCCTTTACAAAAAGAAAAGTCAAGAATAAACGCTTTTGAGAAGAACAAGCATTTGTTCAATCTGAAAAGTTAACTGGTTAAGAAAAAAGTAAAAGAAAAAGGCGAAATTCAATTAAAACTATCGTATTGAATTCGGTACAAGTAGCGCTTTTGTGACTGCGCTATTCTTCAAGTTTCCCTTTATTTTACTTTTTGTTTCCATTCCTTTTTCTTCCATTCTTTTAACTTTTGCTCGAATAATTCATTTCTTTGAAACTGTTCGTGTGCCTTAAATTTAAACGGGTTAAGGAGAGAACGTTGCATTCATGGAGCTTTTACTCCTTAAAAGATTTAATAAATAACGTCCGATTGAAATGAAAATGCTTTTAAAACCCCTACTTTCTCAAGTGTTCGTCACCCTTTTGTTTTTGTATCGGAATCAAACAGTGATTTCAAAAATGAATTGAAGATACAAGGCTTCTTTTATGAAAAAATACCAATGGGATGTTTTGTTGGTGATAACTTGTTAAGCGAAACAAATTCAATATAAAATATTTTATAAGTGCTTGTATCGAATAATAAAATTGAATAGTCATTATCTTACTTTAACAGAAATGTTTCCTTTTTAAGATAAGCAAACTCTCTTCCACAGTTTATAAACAGGATTTTATAAACAAACATTGAATGCGAAATATTTATTTCCCGTTACAATTAAATCAATTGAAATAAAGCGTGTTTTTTGTTTTCTTGAACTTTCTTTTTCTTGTTTTTTTTTTCAAAAATTTAGATGATAAAAGAAAAGTACTTAAAAATAAATAGTAATTTAGGAAATGATATGAAGCTTATTACACATGAAAAAGAAACTATAAAATTGCATAAGTAGATAATTGAATGTATAAAACTAAAGCTAGAATAAGAAAATGTGTGTAACTTAACGTAGTAATATTGTTAGATAAAATAAGAGAAACATTTAAAATAAAATATTTGCACGAATAAATTATTCACTGACATAAAACCCTGTAAAGATACCTCACTACAGTGTTTGATGATTGCAAGAATTCAAAAAGAAACAATAGAAACGTACTCTATAACTTGATAACGAAACCCTGGAAGCATCGTAATACATTCTTAAAGCGAACAATTATAATTTTACCTGCACAAGGATAGTTGTGCTGACATTTATGATAAAATTGAAAACCTCACTCTTAAGACGATTTTAATAACGAAAAGAAAAATAAATTAATCGAAATCAGTTTAAAATCCATTGATTTAACGTTTGCAGAACTCAACGATTTTGCTTAGATTCGATTATTTTTCAAAAATGGATATTTAAAAGAATGAAAAAAAAAATAAATATTGTCATCAAACTCAAACATTCCGAGATCGCTAAATTTATTTGTAACAATTTGGATACGCTTGAAACAAATTTTGTTTAAAAAAAAATATTTAATTTCAAGAACAGCGGAAACGAATTATTGTTAAAAGAATTGATTATATGTGAACGAAACCAATTTCTTTTTGCATTTAACGTATTCTAACTTAGTAAATAAAGTAATACTTATTGTTACATTTCTTTAAACGGCAGTCCGTTTTCACCATAGCACATGTTCAAAAATTTGGTAACATACGAAACATTCATGAATATGACCAATTGTAAACTTATTTAAAATATATATCATCATATAGATATATATATATATATATATATATATATATATATATATATATATATATATATATATATATATATATATATATATATATATATATATATATATATATATATATATATATATATATATATATATATATATATATATATATATATATATATAATATATATATATAATATATATATATATATATATATATATATATATATATATATATATATATATATATATATATATATATATATATATATCCATATATATATATATATATATATATATTCAAGAGTACATAATTGTAACAAGCAAACTTCAAATTCCTTACTGAAATTTGAAATTACGATAAATTCTATTTTTGGAAGAATACCCTCAATATATCTACAGAGTGGAGAATCTAAACATTGAAAGTTTTTGATCATTAAAAAAGAAATAGGAACATTCTCTTTTGAGGCCGTGAAATGACGCGGGTCGTTTCAAGGGTCATTACTGCTTTCTTCTCGCCAGCCAATCAAATTCTTTGGATTTCTCTACCAAAGATGATATTAAACCGCCAATGTATCGATTAGTGAAAGATATCTTTCAAAGTTAGCTATTTCTGCTAAAGCTTTCAAGATTGGTAAGAATGAAAGAGAGTTCTTTCGATTTCTTTTATTTGTTTCTACGTTAGTGAAATATTTACCAATAAAAATATTCCAACTATAGCTTATGTACATATTATATATATATATATATAGATAGATAGATATTACAAATCTCAAAATTTCCAAAAAATGAAAGAAAGTATGAATATGGTAAGTTTATTTTTAAGGACAATACAATGATTTCAATCCTAATTATTTACGATGTTAACCATGTTGTCAATAAAATTTGTTTTATTTCTGTAAGAGCAATAATACAAACTGCAAACATTTTGACAAGAGTGCGCAAAACCACTACCTATATAAAAATAAAAAAAGATAAAATGAATTTATGACAATTCATATGATGATGATAGTAAGTGTAAGTTTATTCATATAAAATCTATTTTCAATTGAAAGATATATATATATATATATATATATATATATATATATATATATATATATATATATATATATATATATATATATATATATATATATATATATATATATATATATATATATATATATATATATATATATATATATATAATCACAGTTCCGAAATAGACACGTTTCCCGAAATAGCGTAGTGCCCAATATTTTGGGTAGAGTATAATTTCAAAATAGAGGATATATTACAGCTTCTCTACTCATATATCATCTAAAGCATTAGTTAGCCTCAGTGATACAGTTAATGTTCCTGCAAAATGATATAAAAATACTGTGCACTTATTACTTTTTCAAGAAGATATTGAATATCTAGTCTATACGTCTCCCGTTGATAACACCGAGAGAATTGACCTACACATCATTAAAATTGTCAGGAAAGTCAGCTCTGTTTCGAATGTTTAAGAATGTGAATCAAAGGATAAAGAATAAACTGCACTGAACCACGATTCATCTATGATCCAAGATCTGATACTCATCAATCGGTGGTTAAGTTGAGCTCTTTCTTTCCTTTCAGTTGTCAATTTTATACAAAATTTATTTCAATTGTTTTGACACTTATGTGTTGCTAGTAAATTTTAGTTTGTTTACATTAGCTTATAAATTTTATATTATTTTTTTTAATTTACTGAAACTATGCTTTAAATGAATTAATTAATTTTCATTTGTTTATTATAAAATATATTCGTACATGTTTAATTTTTGTGTCTCCAAAGCAAGCTAGTCAGATTATACCGAGTCTTGTGAGGATTAAAGTCAAATATACTGAAGCTCATTTACTGCAGCGTCATTGAGAGTACCATCCTCTACGAGTGTCTGGTCTGGTATTCCTTCACCTCCAGAATCAACAAGCTCCAGCAAATCCAACGTATTGCACTCCTGAAAGTGACAAAAGCTTATCGTACCACATCCACCAAAGTACTCTAAATCCTGGGAGGTGTCCCCCCGATTTTCCTTAAAGCGGACACCCTCCTAAAGAGGTTCAAGTTGGGGAATCTTGGGTCCACAATCCACATCAGAGGAACTTATTGGAGCCCCTGTAATGCCTGAATCAATGTCCCAAGTCTCACCCCACCATGGATGACCAACTTTTGGACATGGAATAAGGAGTAGTCCACGAAGACTTCTACGCCTACACGGATGGCTCGAAGATAGAGTCGGCTGTGCGTCACTCATATACAGAGACAATGAGCTAATTAAGACCATCCAAGCCAGACTTAATGACACAACTTCAGTGTTTGAGGTAGAAGCCAGAGCAATCCTGCTAACCATCAAGTACGCGATCTCCCACGATTACCAGAAATGCCATATCCACACAGACTCTAGGTCTGTACTCTTGGCGTTGGCTGGAAAGCAAGACTCAAGCGACACAATACAAGAGATTGTCGAGATCTGCATAGGACGAGAGAGAGACAATTCGCCCTGCACTGGGTCAAGGCTCATATTGGTATCACCCAAAATGAAGCAGTAGACGTTGCAGTGAAACAGGCCACCAAATTAACCAACATTGACATTACTGTCAAACTCGGCAAACAGCAGTTCCGGGCACTTACTATCGAGCTTGAGATTCCTATGTGGCATCACAGATGGGAGACCTCCTTCAAATCCCGGAGACTTTAGGAAATCTTCCCGAAAGTTTAACGAAAAAGACTACAAGGGGGCTTCTTCCTAAATCAGCTTCTTAAAGGGCACCTATCGCAGCAGATTTCATGGGCAATCAGATGTCTACCCGCATGACGCTGATGTACAAGATCACCGCCATGATCACCGAAATATCTTCTCCTCCACTGTAGCCGCTACTCCAACATTTGGGAAAGGTTCTTTCCCAAGAACTTCCACGAACCTCACTTTAAGCAGCTCTTCCTTCTTAAAGAATTCAGGAAAGGTGACAAGGAAATTCTGCAGGCTGAACTCCTCCTTCAGCTCTCTGACTAACCTCCACCTCCTCCTTCCTTTGTACATATGTAAATACCCTCTGTAAACTTGCCTGTGTCTGTGTATATATGTTTTTTTTTACTATATCTTGCTCAATTAAGGCCATCCGTCTCTCTTGAAGCCACAGTGAGTCCCAACAGAATACCCTTTTGTCTCCTCGGGTGGTTTGGACAGTCCACCATTTAAAGAGTTCTTCTCACACACCCTGGCCAAGTGGTGAGCCTTGGTTTCTTCCAGGATTATTGTCAGACAACGTTCTCCACCGTATTCTTTCGGGGGGGGGGGACAGTGCTCTTTGGTAATGTTATTACCAAAGCTATTATATACCATATCTTTCAATAAATGTACTTGATGTTTGGTTTGTATTTGTCCATGGGGAACACTAACTATGACCATGTGTACGCAGA
The DNA here is from genome assembly GCA_030067965.1 of Latrodectus elegans. NCBI lineage: Eukaryota > Metazoa > Arthropoda > Arachnida > Araneae > Theridiidae > Latrodectus > Latrodectus elegans. The sequence goes on along the minus strand of CM057822.1, from coordinate 11,210,093 downwards.
ACAGATCTAGGTGCAGTAATCCTTGATGTTTTGAAGTATAAACTATTTTCTAAGATGTGTTTCATATCAAATAAAACTAATTATTTTTAGTTGGGACAAAACGAAAATATTCTCTTCAGAAATTGATATGCACAAATTCCTTTTCTGATATTTCGTCTAATATAAAAATAACTTCTTCAGTAAACACTAGATGCATAACTGTTCATTAAATTATAATTCACGAAAACTAGCATATATATTTTGTCCTGAAAATTGCCAGTTATTTGTAATTATTCAAATAATTCAATAATTAATGGTAATCTAATGTATATATTAAAATCCTTTATTTTGAAATATTTAGTTGATTTGGAATACTTTGAAATCAATTTGAAAACAATAGTTAAGGTATACCTTATTATAATGCAACATACAAAAAAAGATATTTACTTTCCAAGAGAACGAAAATCTTAATGCCACAAAAATGGAATATATTATAACCAAAAAAAGAAAATTTTAACCGTCCAGGTGAAGAAAATCTCAGTGGAATAGCTTTATTTACCGATACAACTATCCATCTTCTGTTCGTACGAAGAAGGAATGAAAGATTTATTTTAAGAGACTTATGTACCGTCTTATTCTTTGTGCTCAAGATTTACTGATCACTTTCTATAGATACATAAAGCTTTATATTCCACCATTTCATTCAGAATTATTATGATAAACAACTTAAGCTGGGATGAACGATGTCGCTAAGATGCAACGCTGGACGAAAATTGCATCTGCGAAACTACATTGGAATCTTCGGCTGAAAACTGCGTCTAATGTGAAATGCGTGTCACAATCCCTTTTATTTTCGTCAAAAAGCAATTTCGAGAGTTGATATTTGTAGGAATTCTGATTTATACTTTATTGCACTCCTGCAGACAGCAATATCGGATCAAAAGAAATAAAATCCGGTGATTGCTGTATTCATTTTTTTATGAATTATGTTTTGATATTTGAATAAAAACACAGTTTAATATTTGTTTCTACTTTTGAAATTTAGATCGATGAAAGAAATCTAACACATTTGGTGTTAGATTAACATCTAACACATTAAGATCTACCTCGTTGATTTAATTCTACTCCTGTTTGAAAAAGATAAAATTAAGAATTGTATTATAAAAAATTATGTTGTCGTAAACAAGGCATTATTAGTTTTACGATTTAAAAGTGATTGTTTACGAATATTGCAATTATATATATATATATATATATATATATATATATATATATATATATATATATATATATATATATATATATATATATATATATATATATATATATATATATTAATTTATGATTCTGTTAATTAATGGCGTTTTTAAAAATTAAATGAAACTTTTATTTTTTTAAATTAAATGAATGAAATTTTTAAAATTTAAACCATCAAGGATATCTTTGCCAATTTAAATTAATTATAAAACGGATGTTTATCTTGTATTTTTTTATTTTCATTTTTTTGTTTCATTGTCAACGTGTTAATGTCTTGAATACATGGATAACCATTTTTCAAACCACTGCAATGGTATTTACATAAGAAATTGATTTAATAACAAAATGAACTTCAACAATATTCCGAGATATTCGATGTTAAACTTCACCTTGTTATTTGCCTCTTTATGAGTACTATTTAAAGTCAGGCAGAAAATTCGTCAGTAAGTCGTATTTATCCTACGTGAAGGATATTTTAAGCCAATAAGAATTATAATAAATAGAGAAGTTTAATCATGATTTCAAGAGGAACGAATCCTACGTGAAGGATCTGTTTCAATCCTACGTGAAGGATATTTTAAGCCAATAAGAATTATAATAAATAGAGAAGTTTAATCATGATTTCAAGAGGAACGAAAGAAACAAATACTTTATGGTTAATAAATGAGAAACATTTTTTTACAAATATTTTTAATGTGAGTAGCTAATGTGATACTTTTAACAGTTACAATTCCATAAATTTTCATATAAACATAATAAAGTATGATATTTCCTGAATAGGGTTTCTATTTATTTAATTTCTGAAAACTTCTACATATATTTAATAAATGTAGTGTTTTAAGTTTACAAGAGTATACTTTATCGTTTTGAATGGTTTAGCAATTGTACTGAGCCAAAGGAATTACTGTAGGTTATGCTAGGATCATCCTTCCCAGGTGAGCCACCAAGTAGTTGTCAAATAAGAATAATACCATAATCCTTTAAATTATAACTTGAATTTTGAGTTAACTATCCAATCTCATTAAATTCTCATCGGTTCAGAAGCTCAGTAATCACGAATGAAGAAATATTCTTCTCAGTTGTCATGGCAAGACTCCGAGCCGGAGAACTTGAATATCTGATAAAATTTACAAAGATAATATTCTATAACAGTTTCAAAAACAACATCTTGGGAAACACAACTTAGCAAGTCGATAGATTGACTATAAACAGATATCAAAGAGCTAAAAGTAATTAGATTTTATAATTTTAAGATTTATTGTCATCGAGAATCCTCATGAAAAACTCTCTCTTAGTCAACGTAATCCCGACTTCTGTTCAGTTTTTCGTAGCCAACTAATATCCGTTAACATCGGTTTGGAATTTATCATGAGTGAAACTAATTATAGTGATGTCTGGATTTTAACTGATAGCCGTAGTTCAATTCAACATCTGAAAAAATGGATCTGCGTGGGAGACCAAATAAGCCTTTCTATTCCATCTATGCTTAAAATTGTCTCTCTTCGGAATAATATCTATTTTCAATGGATCCCGTCTCACGTGGATATTGGATGCAATGAAATGGCAGACACTTTAGTAAAGAAGGGCTCAGGCCATCCTGCTCCTTCTTCTTCTGCACTTATCTTGAACTCTTTTCCCTGAGAAAGGCCCAGTTTAAAACCAATTGGCAGGTACCTTTGAGTCCCCACTTCTATCAGGGTAGAAAGCTAGGACTTTCTCTGGCTCTTTCCTGTGATAGGAAAGCCAGCACTTGCCTTGCACATCTCACCTCTGGCCACTTGAAATGCCTCACTTTTGTAGCGAGTATCAAGACCTTCTTCCTCTGTCTGAAATGTCATGGACACCAACAAATTTTTCTTGAGCATATCCTGAATTGTATGAATATACTATGGGATGAAATCTACACTTCTTCCCGCCTTTTCATCGATTTCCTCTACGTCAACGGATTTTTAGATTTAGTCTGACTCCGTCAGACCCTTGGAGATAAGCAACAAGAAATTTTAAGAGCTGATGAAGAATGCACATCAAAAGCTTGAGGTTGTTGAGGTTGCCTGGAAATATACGACTTGTAGTGCAAAGTAAAGGAAAATGAAAAATTAACAAAATAAATTATATGTTTCCTTATAGAAGCATTTTTCATTGTTTTTTTTCTTTTTTTTTTAGTTGACTTTTTCAAGCGCAGGTCCAAATATTACAAAATTTTATTTCTAAAATAATGTTTAAATTTACTCAGTATAGAAAAACATTTGAGTTTGTAACAGTTATTTATTAATATAATGAGTTAGAGATTTCCCGTTATACAGATGTGAATGAAATTGGTTGTGACATTCTCTTAATTGGCTATGTAAGTACTAAGGCAGGTACCAATAGAGTCTAAACTTTTTGATGGGTTACTGCGTATGTACAGAATGAGGATGAAATGCTTGTTTTTCACTTTAGAGACTAAGAATCGGAGTAACGTCTAATCGCAGAATAACCTAACCAAATAGGGGAAGGAGTTTCCCGGTCAACTTGACAAGTCTATAAACTTGAGAATTATAACATCTTACTCGGTTAAAAAGATAAAATTCTGTAACAAATATTATGGTCAAAATCTTGGAAAAGACCACCTAACAAATAAGAAGGCCAAGTAGAAACAGATTTCGCCTAACAAATAAAAATTCTGTGATCAGAAATTGGCAAATACTGATAGGAAATGAGTGCTGCTGGCTTATAATTGTTTAGCTATATATAACGGCTCAGCTATAGTATAAATATATGAAATGCACAAGTTGGAAAAATCTCTCAAGTAATAATAAATTATTTTCCGAGCAATATCTTGTTCTAAGAAAATATTATATTTCGATGAAAATAATTTGTCTATTACAGTCTATTTGTCTATTTATGTATAAGTTTTTGATTTAAATGGAATTCTGCATAACAAAAAGTTAAATGGCAAAATGCAACTTTTCAATTAAGGAAACATTAAAATTTATTTGTCATATGATAATTTATTATTTACGTTTAAATTTATTATTTACGTTTAATATGATTAAACTCAATGTTGAATTTTTCTTAATATATTAAGAATACATTTTATAAGGATTTTTTTATTTTAATTTTATTAAGTTTGAAATTAATTTTACATATTTACAATTCAAAAGCTGAAACGCATGTACTGATATGTTTCAATTTGATGCTTAAATATAAGGTATTATAGTACAACACATTTTGAAACACAAAGACATATAATAATAAAGTTAATATAAATGTTTTATATAAAATACTTTTTAAAATAGAATCAGCCATAAAAAGAAACCTTTTTTGCGACGAAGAAAGTTTAAATATTTTCCGATAGATGTGGATAAAATAAAATTAATGGTAGGAGCTTCGTTTTAATTTCATTCATAACGATAAAATAGTGCTGCAGAGAACAGAAAAAATAAGTTTATAAATATCCTAATACCAAATTACTTCGAAACAGTGGGTGATGGTAATTTTGTATTTATCTTATAAACCAGAAGGCTAAAAATCGATGAAACCATTGCACTATATTTCTACTTAAATATATAAATGTTGTATAAATAATATAAAAATGTTGTATAAAACACTTTGAAATGTTGAAGAAAAAACTTTTCATACCATTTCTTTTCTACTATCTAAAATCGTAAATCAATTAATTTAGCAATTGTACTTATTAATTTAAAAATCTAAAATATTCTAGTGACACCCTTAGCCAAGTTGCTGTGTAATACCGAAAAGCAAGTGTCTTTTTTAATTTCGAAAATAAAAATAATATAAATAAAAAAGTCAAAAGTTCTGTCACAAGTGTTGAAATCTATTGAAAAATTGCATGTTAAATAACAATTGTTCCATCCATTCACAATCAGGCACTTATAGTATTAAAATGAGATGAGTTTAAAAAGCATTCACAGCGTTTTACCATCACTATACAAATTAGAAGGTATGAATTTATTCATCATACTGAAAAGAGACTGATCAATAATAAATTTGACGAGAGAATTGAAAGAATATTTTGGATGGAAAGAAAATGAAAATCAATGATGAAACAATTGTTACATGAAAAATGATTTTTTTCGCATTTATACTTATCAGATTTGAATATTGGCTGAATTTAGAAAATTGAAACATAACACAGAAGAAATAAAATTTATCAGCAGTATGACTTACTCCTATTCAAGTGAACAAGAAATTACAAATCGAAAGGCCTTTGTAATAGAAGGTTAACAGGAATCAACTTTCGAAGAAAAGAAATTTAAAATGGATTATTTATTATAATAGAGGATTTAACAATGGATTTCTCAGGTGTATCAAAGGTTCAAAGTCAGAATATTCTCCGAGATTTCTGGAATAAAAACTGGTTGGCTCACACAATAGTATTTCAGTTATATCTTATATTAATATCAGAGTAATTATTTTGTTCCACCCATCCTATTTTCTATCAAATAGTCTAGTATGTCTTCTGGTCCATCAATTAACTTCAAAAGAACAGCCTGAAAACTTAGAATAGAAACATGTAATTTTCAGTCTACATTTTTCAAATCTTAATTTTTACAATTTAAATGATATTCTTTTACTAATTTTGTATATATTGTTCACAGCCAGAATCTGATCTATTAATAAAAATGTCGAGGGCACATTTTAATATTCACATTTTCGTTTTTTTTCCCCACAATTCTTGGAAGTGCTTAAAGGTATTTAAAATTGGCAATTAATTTTTTTTTTGCTTTATTTTTGAAGGTATCATTTACGTTCAGGGTAAACATCCCTTCCTTTTAGCTAGTTGTAATTACAAGCGATTTTAAGAGTAGTTTTTGTTGATTCAGTTTTTTTGAATTTATAAATCCAACAAAAAAAAATTCTGTTGAAGATGTAACTATCTGTACCAATTAGATTTTTATACTCTATTACATATTCAATTAGTATTTATTTTTAATAAAAATAAGTATTTTTACCTGATAAAACAAATATGGAATAATAACACCACACAGTAACTGCATATAAATAAACAATACAAAGATTCAATATCATTGGAATGTAGCTTGGAACTGCTGCTGATAATTATAAAATTTCAAATTGCTTAAAGACTGTTCTCTAAATAATGCTTTAAATTAATACTTAAAATCATTATATATGTTATTCTTAAAGCATTGTCTACTTAACAAGTAATAGTAAAACTTATACTTGGCTCAACATTTTTGCGCCCATTTATCAAACATATTTGTAAAATATATATGTAAAATTATTGCCATTATTAAGTAAAATGAGCCTTTGAAATATCTATTCAAAACAATTTTTCTTCGTTCAAATATTAAAAAGATAACAATGGGAATTATTATGTCTATTTAAAGAAATAAAGCATAAACTCTGACTTGAAGAGTGTAATTGAAACTTAAATATAAAGACGAAAATATTTTTTGATATTTGAACGATATGAAATATTTGTATTCTGCCGGCTAACTTGTCTAGTGATCAGCTTGCCTAACCACGGATAGGAAGTTCCTGGGTTCGAATCCCGGTTAAGGCATGGTTGTACTTTCTCTCTCTCTCTCTCTATCCTGTCTTTGTCCTTTCCTTGTGAGTGTGAATGAAGTATGAATGATGCTTACACTATAAACGGGTCCTTATGGCATGTGTGAGGGTGCGATGGTGGCTCACCCCCTGTGGTGCACCCATGGCAACACCTCGGCTGCTAAGAGGTCACTGTTTCTGGCCGGTTCCTTGGGTATCAGAGAACATGTTATTAATAGACTATGTTGTAGTTGTAATTGTCTAAAATCTGCCATTGGAAAAAAATATTTGTATTCTAGTAAATTTAAATTAAAGTAATATTTATGTTGCTCAAAAACATATTTAACAATATTATTTTCCGAGTAACGTCTAAGGAAGATGAAAGAGAAGATTAATAAATTCTTATTTATCCTTCACTAATTTCCTGATAAACTATTTTTATGACGCTAAAAAATTAATTGTTTGTTTTACAGAACAGAAAAATGTTTGCTGAAGTCAAAACGAAATATAACTTTTTAAATCCGCTAGGTACTCCTAAGCGTGAAGTTAGATGTGCATGCATGCTTAAAACAGACAATTAATATCATTTTAAAGCCACGTCCTAAATAAAATATAGACAGTTTCTTTACCTATTTTAATTGAGAAATGCATTAGAAAAATCTAAAAACTCAAAAGTTATATCTAATTATTTATTCATTTATCCGCCTATGCTATGGCTATTAAGTAATAAGATAAGTGTTTATATTCTTGTAGGTAATGCACATAGTTTGCCACTGATAAAAATTTTATTTTTCATTATTTTTGTGTGAAGATTGATCTGAACTTTTTCCTACATTAAATGCCTATTTATTAGAATGCAATTAAGTACTTAAATTAAAAAAAAAACTGTGATGAATTTTATTAATAGAATTTCAAAAAACTGTGTAATTTCAAATGCATACTTACTTGTCACACTCATATTTCAAGCGAAATCTTGTTTATAATAGTTCAATTTTTAGTGCAATTAAATGGATAAGTCACAAGCATTTTCTTAAATCAAGTGGAATATTTAGCAATCTATGAGTTACATTCATTATGTAAGTAATTCTAAGCTAAGCAAAAAAAATTCTTCTTGATTAAAAATTCATGAACTAATTAAAATGACTGTTCCTTTGCAGAATAACTAATAAGAGTTTACAAGTCAAAATGCACAAAAAACTGCATTTTTTTCGTTTTTAATTTATTTTCTCCATTTACAGTCATTGAAATTTTAATGAACGCATACAGTCTTCACTATATTTTAGCTGCACTCATACATTACAGTTAAATATATAAAATCTCTAATTAAAATGCTTAAAAGAAATTCATTTTAATGAAGTCATTTTCAGATTTCTGAAGACGTTGTAGCTCACATCAATGTTATCACTTTTTCATGAAGCTATTCTTACCATTATTAAAATAGCGTAATTAACCACACATTTTTATGTAATAAAAATTAAGTCTAGTTAACATTGTCATTCTGAATTGTTTTCACACAAACTCCTAAAATGTAGACATTTGGGTTTTCAAAGTTATTCTTGAAAGTTCGGATTAAACTCGCAATGAAAATAAAACTTGTTTATGACAAGTTTTATTTAAGTCATTTTTTCCAATTTGAAATCTATAATTTTTTCTGCCAAAACATCGAGTCAGAACAAAAACAATTTCAGTTTCTAATAACACCATCTATTTGTGCAAACTAAAATTGTTTTCATGCCAATACAATAATTTTTGGAAACTTGAACAATCCTTCCTTTAATTTTGTAATTTTTCTACAACTGTGCTTTTCTTACTTTATTTGTGTGAACAAAACTGCTTTTCTGGTCAATCCAATATTTTTTTCAAATTTATATAAATCTTTCTTTAACTACAAGATGCTTAATTAAGGAAATTAGTGAAAAATTTCCATAGGCATTCTCTTCAGATTTCTACAATTGTAAAGTAGCGTTAATATCGACAAGTTTAATACTATATATCTAAATACACACGTTTTAATTAATTGTATTGAAATTGAACTCAGCTTATCTATTTTATTGTTAAAAAATGAAATCATTCATGTTTTTTTACCAAAGAATATAAAAATGTTTCTTTAAAAACTGAATTGTTTTTACGAAAATAATATATTTTTCTGGTGCTTAAATAATGATATTATTTATTACAATTAGTTTCTTATTCAAATGTTTTATTTCTGAAATTGATTTCTTCAATTAAATGAGTCAATATTCTATATTCATTAAAACAAACTCAACATTTAAAACAAAACTAAAATTTTTCTAAGGTCTGAATTACTGATTCACTTATATTATTTATAAAGTGTAACATATATGTGTGTACATACATATGAGTTCATAGAAAATTAAGAAATTCACACTCATATAAAAAATCAGAAGACATACAAAACATGCAAAATCAGTGACTTCCTTAAATTTTTAATTAATTTACTTTTATTTCTTTATTAAAATCATTAAAATGTTTCCACAATATCCAACAATGAATTTTTTTTAGAACTTTTCAACTTATTATATACTTTGGTATTATTATTCGGTATTTATGGATTCATTTAATATAATATGTTATACACGTAATATATTACATGAATGTAGAATTTCTCAGAAATAAAGTAACGAATTGTTTCGAGAAATTTTTATCTTCTTATTTTCAGATATTCACATTGCAAAATCAATACCTTCCTTAATATTTTTTTTAATTAGTCTTATTTTATTTTTAACTATTAAATTGTTTCCTCAAGATTCAAGAATAGAATTTATTTTGAGTTTCTGAACTAATTATAAATTCAGTACTATTTATTTATGTTTTTCTGATATCTCATATATCTCAGACAATAATTTAACATGACATTATATCTCAGTGAATAATTTAATATTATTGAAATTAATACCATGAATTCAACATTTAAAATTGGAGTCGATAGCTGTTTTGTTTGTATTGATACCGTTTAAACACTCGTACATTAAAGTGTCGAACAATATTAATATTTTACAGGAATAAATGTAAACTAATTTATAAAATTGGCAAATACACTAAAAGATGAATCATTCTGAGCAATTCAATTGATTTATAGAACTAGAAATGAAAACAAGAATGTGTATGTGTTCAATAACAGAAAATAAAATATTCAAATTAATACATGTCAAAAGGCAATTTAGTAAGATACGTTTTCAAATTAAAATTCCTCACATAAATATCAGTTTCAACCAATAATACATACAAAATAATTCCAAGTTGTTTTTAAAAATTAAAAAGGGCGATATTATCCATCCTGCCTATCAATAATTACCAAGATATACATTCAACTCTGTGAATCAGAACATAGGAACTTAAGAATTCCAACAACTTAAATACGTGCTTAAAATGTCTTTGCACAACTCACACCGGCAATGGAATGGTGGAAGCACATTCTAAATGACTCCGGCGAGTATTGTGCTATTTTGTTCTGTGACAACTGAAATTTTATCCACGATAACTTCATCTAATTCAATAGGTGTTACGTATACCAAAGATTTCATGAATCTCAAGAAGATAAAGTCCAGGAGATTGAGGTCCAGAGAGAGAACGATTAACCCAAAAAAAAGTCATACTTCTGAGACGTCGTGAGAAGCTAAGACCTGTGATGAAAATGAGGTTACACTGAGCATAAACAATATATCTCTCTGAATGGTGAACAGATTAGCATGCAATAAATTACGAAGCATTTGTTCCAAGAAGGTAAGCCATGTTGACATTTAAACTAGCTGTCATTGTGTAAGAGCCAACTAAGTCATCCTCAAGGATATCTGCTCAGATGTGCACAGGAAATTTCTTCTGGTATTAATGAAGGCTATTGGCAATAGTCAATATTCTTCTGGTATTAACATTGGGGATTGTAACCAGATCAAATGAATTGATAGTGCATATTATTCCTTTATTGCTGTATTGCTTCATCACTAAATAATATTAATACAGGATTCATGGATCTTCATTATTCATTCTCAGTATCCATTCCACAAAGTCTGCCTGGAGTGAATATTCTGAGATCTTAGTTTATCCTTTCTGCATGTCATAAGTATTCATACATTCCATGTGTAAAATAGTCCCCACCACTAGTTAAAAAACACCCATTTTTCATTATTAACATCATATACATTTGCAGAAGCACTCTCAAATAATTGTAGAAGGAACCATTTCAAATCACTTTACTACTTCTAGCTTTCATATATTTTGCAAACGTCATGAGTTTCTGTTTGAGATGATAAACGAACGGATTTTTCACTGTCGTCGATCAATACTGGAAAAAACATGGGGATACTAGTTTACGTTTTCCACAACAGAGATCTGTTCGTACAATCTTCGTACCTTTATCATTTCCTTTCGCTTCATTGTATTTGATGTGCATACCTTCTAATTCATTGTATTCCTACTCCGCCATAACTATCATGAAAAATCTCGGATGATATTATACAGGTAATATTGGAAATGATGATAAAGATAATATTGGATCGCTTTCAAACAAACAAATATTCTGATTGACTTTATCCAGTGCTAACTAAAAGCAAAACTACTTTTTTTCTCATTGAAAATTTGCATATGCTACATTCTTGGTAGTCTCAAGTGATAAACTATGTAGGCAGGTACAAAATGACGTCATACGCATTGACTTTAATTGCTTCATCATCCAAGAGCTACTTGTAAACCCAGACATCACATCAAGACATTGACAAGCACAAAGGATATTAATTATTCAAAATACCTAATAAGAATCGAACCCATTACCTTGAGGAGTGCCTACGTATTCCTCTACGACAATCGAAGTTCCATGTCCTCGGTATATTTCTGTTCTCCTCTCTGACATTCAGAAAGGAGGGCAAACCAGTGTTTTATGAAAATTAATCCTCATCTGGAATTATACTACTATACCTATAATTGGTAAATATATATTCGAATCTGCAGATTTTGATGTAATTTTAAAAAATTCTAACAAAATAAAATCCATTCTGAATTCATTTTGAAACACTTTGAAATTATTTAGAAATTAATGCCATAAGGTTTACAAATGCAGATAAAAAGAAAATATATATCATGAGCGTGGAATGTTTGCTGACAAAATCAATAATTATTCATAACATAAAAGGAAATCTTGCGTTAAACAATTGTGTCGCAAAATGTGCTTAAATTTAATTTTAGCACACTACTAAAAGAATCTACCAGATATTTTTAGAAATTAACCATAATTAAGGAAAAAATAATAAACATGCAAATTAGGGATTATCTGAGAAAGGTTTATTCCCTAAATTGTGCAATACATTTTAAGAAAATGTCCTGAAGCTAGAAAACTCTATTTCTGCGTAATTTTCGTTTTCAACGAACGTTTATTTTTTATACATATTTTTACATGAAGCTATGCATATTATATTTCTAAATGCTTGAAGAAAATTTGTGTTTCATTAAAAAAAATTGTCTTCTTTCTAAATTTTGTTTTAGAGCTGCAAAATTTTATAAGATTGAAATAGTTACAAATACTACTAATGATGCTTGCAAGGATTTCATTATTGAAACTAAATTATTTAAGTTTTTGCTCCTTCAGAATATTTTGTCATAATTGTTAAACAAATCTTGACACTTGTAAAAATTAAATTAAAGTGGTTATTTAATGTTTTATGAAGCGTACTTTGATTTCAGAAATAACTTAATTTATATCCATTTAAAATATATAATATGCAATAAATGAAAGTAAATAATGTAGTTTACTTCAAAACAATATAATAATGTAAAACAAATATCTATTCGTTTAGATTTTTTTTTCGTTCTTATGCATCATTTCTTTATTTCCTACATTTAAATGAAATAAAATTTTCAGCTTATCACATACAAACAAAACAAAGTCTATATTCATGAGTTTTTATCTTCAATGCTCATAAGTACAACATAAAAATTAATTGATTTTCTAACGATATTAAACTGAATTGCGGTTTTCGTTATATAATTCATACATTACTATTGCAAATTTGTGTCGGATTTTCATCATTGAGAAAAATATCTTTTGTTAATATTTTTCCAAGTAAGAACCTTTAACTAAGTCGCGTATAGCAGGAAAGAAATAATTTCCGAAAGAAATGTATAATAAAGCTACCCTGATGATGTAAATTCAGAAAAACATGAACTGAATATTTCTAAAACTAACTATGCGCAATCTAATGGAAGTATTAAACGACTATCAGCTTATGATGTTTACAAGCAAAAACACTTAAATGTGCTAAGAAAGTTATATATATATATATATATATATATATATATATATATATATATATATATATATATATATATATATATATATATATATATATATATATATATATATATATATATATATATATATATATATATGCACTATAATTATTGAATTTATATGAAAAATATATTCGAGTTAATATTTTAAAGAAAAAACATTTAGTTAAACTACTTATATCTCTGTACAGTAAAATTTCAAAATGATTTATATGTTTACTTGACAGCGAATTAACGCGAAAATTGATCAGTCTACTAAGATAGTAAAAGTTCTACAAAAATATTTGATATTAATTGCTTTTGAAATATGTTGCATTATTTAAATGAAGTAAAGTAAAAGGAAATAAACTTGATAATGTCTATCATATCTAGTGGTGCTCAAAAAAACATTTAAATTTAAAGTCAGATTATTGACTTTACAGATTAATTCTTTTTAGTATTTTATATAAGATTTTCATTCTTTCCTTTATTTTTTTTTAAAAAACTCATTTGTTTCATTGCACAGCTTCAGAATACGAATACAATTCACACCATCAGCCTAATACAAATAATTGAAACGAGACACATATGCACCATTACTTTAAATAAACTGAACTGAAATAGGACGAAGTGTTAAATGGCTGCCATCTAGCGGTGCTTACATATAAAATGAATAAAAAAACAAAGAAACTTTTATACAATACGATGATTAGTGGCCCATGCGTTTCCACATTTAAAATTGATAGATTACCGTTCTTTGCCCAAGGCCTAATTAAGTGAGGGTCTGCTATGAAGAAAAGATTTATGGTTTATTCGGTGAGAAAACTTCAACCCAAGGATTAATTGAAGTTCGTCCCTTTCCAATATTAAGCTATCTACGTATATGGAAGGGTGCGCTGAGAATAGCTGCAGTTAAAGCTCTAAAAGTATTCTGCAGGAAAGAAAATCGAGAATGGTATCAAATCGAGAGAAAAAGATTTCCAGGGTATTTGAGGTGGCTCTTTTATCCCAAGATTCAATATTGGTATTTCTTCTCTGTAGAGAATTTACCGGTTTGATTAGCTGGTCAATTGTTCATAGGTTATCGATCATTACTTCTCCATTAATGAGTTTTATATAATATTTGAATTGTGTTTAATTATGTTCGACGTAAATCTTAAAATTATGATAGTAATTTGAACACATATTTTTTTGCTGGAATATTGAAATGTTTAAGGAATGTGAAGAATATATTTTACATTAAGAGCTAAGAGCAATAATGCAATAATATATATATATATATATATATATATATATATATATATATATATATATATATATATATATATATATATATATATATATATATATATATATATATATATACACATATATAAATATATATACATATAATATATATATATACATACATTTATATATATATATGTATATATATATATATATATATATATACATGCATGTATATACAATACTGGCCATTAAAATTGCTATACCAGGAAGAAATGCATATAACAAAATGATATTTATTGGACAAATAAATTATACTAGAAACAACAAGTGATTAAATTTTCAAAACATTTGGCTGGATAGATCCTGAGAAATCAGTACCCAGAACAACCACCTCTGGCAGTAATAACAGCAGTTTTACGCCTGGGCATTGAGTCAAACAGAGCTTGGATTGCATTGTACAGGTACAGATGCCCATGCAGCTTCAACACGATGCCACAGTTCATCAACCGTAGTGACTGGCGTTTGGTGACGAGCCAGTTGCTCGGCAACCATTCACCAAACGTTTTCCATTGGTGAAAGATCTGGAGAACGAGCTGGCCAGGGCAACAGCCGAATATGTTCCGTATCAAGGAAGGTCCGTCATGATGCTGTCCACAGAAACTGGATTCATCTGATAAGATGACGTCTTGCTATTCGTGCGCTAAAGTTCGTCGTTGATCACACCATTAAAGGCGCTCTTGTCTATGACGCAGCGTCAAGGGAAATCGCAGTCATGGTCTCCGAGCTGAGAGTCCATGCTGCTGCAAACGTCGTCGAACTGTTCGTGCAGACACTTGTTGTCTTCCAAACTACCCCGTTTCTTGACTCACGGCTCGTGACGTGGTTGCACGATCCATTATGGCCATAAGGATAATATGCCTGTCTTCTCGGCTGCTAGTGATAGGTGGCCGTTGAGATCCCACATGACGTTCCGTATTACCGTCCTGAACACATCGATTCCATATTCTGCTAACAGTCATTGGATCTCGACCGACGCGAGCAGCAATACTGCGATAAGAGAAACCGCAATCCCGGTACGCTAAAATTCAACCTTTATCAAAGTCAGAAACGTGCTGGTACGCATTTCTCCTTCTTACACTAGGCATCACAACAACTTTTCACCAGGCAACAACGTTCAAATGCAATTTGTGTAAGAGGAACCGGCTTAACAGTTTCCTCATTTAAACACAATCTAGGTGTCGCTACTGGCTCCTGCTTTGTCTGAATGCGCTGAGAAGCTAATCATTTGCATATCACAGCACCTTCTTCCTTTCTTATAAATTTCATGTATGTAGCATGTCTTCTTCTTGGTGTAGCAATTTTAATGTCCAGTATTGTATATAATAAAATCAAACATCAATATGTCTATATATTTTGTAAATATCTTTTTCAATGTATATTTGTATTTCATAACTATATTTTTTGCTGTGTGTACTTTCCAAAATCGTTAGTCTAGCATTTTGGATTTAACAAATTCTAAGCAGGTAAAATTTATGTTGACCGACCAATATTAACAAATTTAAATTTTAAAGTATTAATTGCCATATATTTAAACAGCAACACATTCAATTTATATATTTAGAATATTTATTAAAGAATATCTAACAATAAATGAATTTTTTTAACTTTATAATCCCTGAAGAAGACTCATAAAAATTATTAAATAATATCTCAATTTTATTTTAGATATATATCAATAGCGTCGAATTGCCTTTTATTCCCTTATGTTTAGTTATTTTTACAAATCTAAAGATAATTGATCTTATTGAACTAAGTGACAAGCAATGTAAAGTTTTACTGTAACGATTTGAATTCTTTTTCATGGACTTTGTGTGACCTGGAGGGGAACAATAACATTGTTAATCCATGTAAATTTTAAATTTTAATTTATGTAATATCTCATATAGATGTTGTTGTTGTACATAATGTCCGTTTGCTATAATTTCCACCTTTCAGAAGTTCTAGGGGCGGAAGTGATAACACCCTATATAATGTGCCTTGAATCTCATAAGCATATTGATCAATATATTTGGATCATTAATCTAAAATGTTTGGAATCACATTTGTAACTTGAAAATATCGCAAATCACCTTTACACCTGTATTTGTTAAATGCCTTTATTTAAGTATTACAATTTTCCTTTTCAACTGAGAAAATAAATCAAAATTTTTTCAAGTAAAATCCTTTATTGTATGCATTTTCAATTTTTATGTCCACAACAATGAATAAAAGTATTAATATTAATTTTTTTTACAAAATCGAAAAAATTACATTAAATTAATAAATAATTTTATATTGGTAATAGAGTAACTGAATAAAAAAATTATATATTTGTTTCCTTTATTGTGAAAAGATTTTAACCTCTTAATTCTTTCGTATTATTATTTTTGATTGTTTTGTCATCAATTTCCTTAAATAATATTTTGTTGTTTGATTGTATTAATTCATGTACCAAAATGATAATTTTTAATTAATTTGCTAGTACAAAAATTTGCTGTTTTTTTAGAGCATGTTCTAATTTCTCTAATATGTACATAACAAATAATGAACAAATTATTAGGTTATTAGCAGATCAGTAATTTATGAAATGAAATTAAAGAGAGAAATTTTTCACACTTTAGTGTACTTTCCTTTAATGTACCTTGTTCTGCACATTACATAAGTAATCCTTAGCTGTAAATTGATAGAACAGAGAATCGAATTCGATAAATAAAATGTACTTCACTACCATTTTAAAACTAAAAGTTCCTTGCTCTATTTTTGAAACACATTCTGTTATGCTTAACCAATATCCACGTTCTCTCGTTCTTCAAGATATAAAACCGGAATCACATATACATAAATAAAGCCAATCACTCTTGAAAAAAAGTGATCCAAACTTATCCCAACACGGCAGATGAGATGGAGGACCCTCAAAGGAAAAAAGCATTTTATCCTCTGTGTAGCAAGTTCCAGAAGGAAAAGTCAGCTTCTGAAGAATCGGCATCGTCTTGGAAAGTAAAAAACTCCCCAGAGACATTGAGGTTTCCTCTGCCAGTATGCTCCAATAGCCATGCAACTTAGAGTTTTTCTTTCGCTTTTTTTCTCGTCGTTCCTCTTCGTATTCTTCTTTGCTCTTTTCCTTTGAGGTTCCCCCTAGAGGTTTTTCTTAAGGAATGGCTGGGTACTCAGGAAAGAAAGTTTCCCACGAAGTGCCCCGGAATCCTTGGAACATATTTGCTGAAAAAACAAAGGGGATAAACTCGATGTGTGCATTCAATTGTGCTGTTTGAATCGCGTTTGCAAGCATTTCATCAATTGAGGAAGAATTTCGTTTCCTGATGAACATTAGTTGATTATTTAAAGCTACTGTGTGTTCTATTTTTTAATTCATTTATTATTTAAATTTTGAATATGAATTACAATAAAACTATTTTATATTTTAAAACTTAGGAAATTATTAACTATATGCGCATTTACATTGCCGATTAAGAAATAGTAAAGTCAATAATATTTACAGATTATAAAGATAAAGAATACTTCGAAATTTATTTTGGAAATACAGGATTATCCCTTTATATTATAATATAAGAAAATAAATCTAATTCTTGTGATCAAACCAGTTTAGCTTTAATAGTTAGAATAATTCTTTGTGAATTATTCTTTGTTTATTTATTTGTCACAGAAAGTTGTTTCATTTTTCTTTGTCAAACTGAGCAATTTCAAACTCGTCTGTGTAATGATGATCAATGTGAACTTAGCATTCTTTACATTTGCATGAATTTATTATCAAATGTATAAGCATTTCGAAGCATTAAATGAGAACATAATACTTATATATTCAAATATGATGAATAAATTTCTCTCTTAATGCGAGTGCATATTTATGAATCTATTATAATACTTTTGCTAAAAAATCAGTTTTTACATAATTTTGTTATTTATTATAATCGATATATCTATAAATTTAAAGTTTGCTAAAAGCGGCATTTAGTTACACAAAATGTCAATACAACATACAGTTAACTACTATTTTAAATTCAATATTAGTATAAATGATTTTAATCAAACTTCCTACACACAGGCCAATGAGTTAAAAGCTAAACGTCAGTAATTTATTTGATTCTCAGCTTGGTTACAACTATTACTCATTTGGGTATTGAAACTAATGATGAAGATCATTTATGTCAAGTTATCTAATGGCTATTTGTGATTCTTGTAAATTAGGTGAAAGAGCAGAGGTCTTCCAAGGTCAATATCTGTTTCTTTCCAGTGGATTCCATCTCAATGTGGAATTCTTGCAAATGAAAGTGGTAATTATTTGGCCAAGGAAAATGCAAGGGTTCTTCACAAACATTTTAATAGCATTTATTTATATTTAGTAAAATTACTGATTAAGAGAAGACATGCTGTGCTAGAATAAAGCATAAGACATTGCTTCTGCTAGTTTGCTTTGGGCTTTACTGTTTAAGGCTCAAATGTTAGTCTTGATTTTTTCCTAGAAAAACAAGTGTGTCTCCCTTTCATCTTCCTACACGGTACCAATGTAAGCTTATTTGTTTTGGTATAAAATTGGACTATTTCCTTGTATCCTTTGTGTAACCATCTTGAATCATATTCTACACTTGTATTGGTAACATGTACTGCTTCAAGTGTATTGCAAAAGCAGTGAGATAATGGTATCATAGCAAATTTTCTGCGCATTTGTAATATGAATAAAAGAGGATAATGCTACGAGATGTATTTTTCCACCATCTCCCACACATTATCCATGGGCTTGAATTCAGACTTTTCATGAAAGCCTGAAACGTTTTTAGAAGACAGAAAATAATTTAATGAGTCAATATTGAACATTAATGGATCAATTTACAGTACATCATTATTTATAATGTATCCCATATTATCAGAATAAAAATCCAACATTGCAGAGTGTATTTGATGTGATAGTATGTCTAGTTGTGTCTGCTATTTATACCCAACGACACCAGAGCTTCACTGCCATACACCATCAGAACACAATCCAATCACCATATTCTCCCTAGAAACTTGGACAATGCGAGTAAGGAAAAATGTTCATAAATATTAAAAAAAAAATTATTAACGCAAAATTATGTGTAGCTTTCTATATTGATCATTTGCCTCTGGTGCCCAATTTTTTTCTTCCGACACCACTGCAAAAAAGATTTGCAATGCAGGAATAAATCAGTGGTTTTCTCCCATGCATCTTATTATGCTGTCTTATCTTATGCAATATTGTGTATGTGTTTGATGATCAAATCTGTAACTAAGTGCCTTAGTTGACAAATTTCTTCATTTGAAACAGTAGAATCTTTTAGACAAGTACTGTGGGTTCTGATTCCCCTTCTGAAAATGTTTGATACGGCTGACTTTGAAATTCCATTAAGATTTTTTGTCTTGGAAATCGAGAGCCATACTAAATGGACATCAACAAAATAAATGCTTTTCAAATAGTGAACACTCTGTCCTGTATTTTTCATAATAATTCATTCATCTTGATATGCACTCTTACATCTTTGTCAAAGTAGCATGTTAATGATATGTAATTTACATTTTGAAAATATTTGCATACTTCAACTAAGATACTAATAACCATTTAAAGGAGATTCTTAAAGACTCTCAATACATTTATATTAACTAATGCGTGTGCCTAAATTGTTTGTTTAACTAAGCAATTAAATTTTATTTAAATAATTAGTTATTGAAAATTTTCTGTAATTATTTTAATAATTTTATTTTATAACGTAACTGTTGTTATAAAGTAAAGTTAATTTATAGTTGTTTAATTTGTAATTTAAAACCAATGCGTTAAGATTGGTATTTAAGTATTTGTCTTCCTTTACCTAATTCTTACATTTATAATTTGTATTGTTATTTATTTTAATTTGTAATATTATTATGATTAATACGATTGTTAATTCTGTAATAAAAAAAATGCTTCTAAATATTCACAAATTATTATGTAGAATAATGAAATTGTAATGTATAGTGGAAATGATGACAGTGAAAAATATATTTTTCTGCAAGAATATTTGCAAAGGAAATGTATAAAATATTAAATTCTCCTTATTTGTAGATAAAAGTTTAATCTTTTGAGAAAAATTAATTTGTCAGGTGTTTCATTTCGCCTTTGTTAATAAACATTTCAGTGAAATTATATTAACAATTGAAATTGCACAATATGTTGAAATAAGGAAGATCTATAAAAAATAAATGTCCTTGAGTATATATTTTTAAAGAGAAATACATTTTGTAATGAAATTACATTATACATTCACTAGATGAGGACTTGGAAAGTAAATTCGACTGAGGATATATATTTTTCGGAAAATATTATCATCTCAAAACTTTCAAATATGTTCTATATATTAATTTCTTTTCTATTGAACAGTTTATTTTACTTTTGAACGATTTATTTAATTATAGATTTTTTTTATTTAATCACCAGTAGGTAGGTATCACTATAGAAAGAAAAGAAAAAAATAGATGATCTGATATCCTCAAAGAAAACTTAACCTAAAAGGTACAACTTGGAAGCAGATTATCGGGAAAAAGAAGAGCAAAGGACGATGGGAGAAAAACAAAAATATTCCATTGATTGTTGTCACTGCTGATAATATTCGGGGACATCTTTCGCTTATATGGATCACATCAGATAGAAGACTGCCACCTATTGATGGATATTACAGTTGACTTAGGAAAGCTCTAGGGCTTAACCGTAGGGGATTCAAACTTTCCGAATCTGTCTGATTATTTAGCTTGCTTCTCCTGAAGGAACAACAAAGTCTTGGACGTCTTAGGAAATATTTATATATATATATAGATATATATATATAAGAAGAATTGTTTAATTAGATGGATCAGTGTAACTTATATTTAGTTTCGACACATTTTTCTTAGTTTCCTAATAAAAATTGTGTCCCATCACAATGCATCTACTGTTTCCTTATTCCATTTCTTGTGAATTTTCTCACGATTATCTATCTTATTCAAGATGCACAAAAATTTAACACCATAATCTTTAAACTGTCTTTCATCTTTCATTGCGAATTGTAAATGTTTTCTGCCCCTTTGGTGTGTTCGAAAAATAATTACTTTCATTTACACAAATTAAACATTTCTAACGTTTTCTTTAGATCAAAGATATTTCATTTTATTTTCAGCCTGTTTTCAGCTAAGAGAGTTTTCAGATTAATAAATAAAACTAACAGGTCAAGTAACTAAAAAAGACAGAAAATTATTTAATATTACTGTCATAACTTTGGCCAACTTGTCTAGTGGTAAGCGTGCCTGACTACGGATAGGGAGGTCCTGGATTCGAATCAAGGTTCAGGCATGGATGTACTTTCTCTTTCTCTATCCTGTCTCTGTCCTTTCCTTGTGCGTGAATGAGGTGTGAATGGTTGCCAATCCTATAAACGGGTCTTTATGGCATGTGTGTGTACTGAAGAAGTCGGACTCCACACCAAATACGGTTCAGTTGTAAAAGTGGAGCAGCGCATACCAATATGCTAGCCTAGCTGGCATAGAACAACAACTTTGCTTATAACAGAAAATTTTATAGAAAATAAAAAATAAATAGATCTCATTTATTATTCACTCATTTCATTCAGGCAGAATTTAAGAGTAGTTTATTTAAATTTTTATAAAACAATAAATAACAGAATTGTTAGAAATGTCAACTGAATAAATTAAGAGATGTATAATAAAAAAAAATCATATAAAATTATCAATTAAATAATTAAAAATCCTAATAGATAATTAACATATTACACAGGATATATATTGTTAATTAATTATGTATAGTGTAATATTGATAAATATTGTTTTTATAGATTATAAAAGATATTACAGTAGATTTTATAACAATTAAAATTAATATTCGCATATTATATTTTCACCCATTGCTTCCAGATTACTTCTATTCTAGCAATGTTAAAATAGCTTTCTTTAAAAAATATTATGCTTAGTAAAATGTCAATAGAATTAGATAAAAAATGTATAAAAGAAGTCTTTAAAGAATTTATGGCTTTTAATATTTTCAGCAAGGTAATTTCCATTTTAAGAGATTAATGAAACTATAAATTGACTAATTTATAGATTATATTGGCACAATAGGAATTAAAAATGTGTTATTCAGTCATTTGACGTTGCCATTAAGATAAAGCTCCCTTTTAAAATTTACTATATCACTGATATGAAAAACGCAAAATTTCAATTCATTTTTAGTTCACATGACACTATTCACTCTGCATTTCTTTATTTCAAAACAGTCCTTTATATAATTTCAGCAATACAAAAATTTGATTTTAGCTAATATCTTGCCCTGTGAAGAGTACTGACAGTAAATTTCTCCTTAAACTTTTAGCATGTTGCTAATATGAAGTCTTGCTAACAAATTTTTAGGTAAGCAAATCATGAATTCAAATCCCCTTCGTGTTTCGGAGTTCCATTTTTTAAACTATTAGTGTTGCTCCAATTAACTCTCATGTGCAAAAGACTCCTTAAGTGATAAAAAAACGAACTAAAAAAACAGATTTTAATTTCTAGTGTGTCTGAATTATTCGTTTGTATTTAGTGATGGAACTTGTAGATATTTAATTAATGGTTTTTAAAAGTAATATTTAAATAGAAAAATAAGTTTAAAATTCATTCAAAATATTTTGTTAGCACAGACTTTCAAATATTTTTCGATTTCAATTCAATAACATTAAATTCTTGTTTATCTTTCTCTCATATTTATTATCAAATAAATATTTTTCTGTGATGCAAAATACTTTTTGAATAAAAATCTATATAATATATTATATAAGAAATCATTATACTATAATATTTTACGTCTTATACTAAAAGGGATTTTAGAATTATCTGTCTATTAATAGTGTGTGTGTGTGTGTGTGTGTGTGTGTGTGTGTGTGTGTGTGTGTGTGTGTGTGTGTGTGTGTGTGTGTGTGTGTGTGTGTGTGTGTGTGTGTGTGTGTGTGTGTGTGTGTGTGTGTGTGTGTGTGTGTGTGTGTGTGTGTGTGTGAGAGATACTTGATAAAAAACTAGACTATGATAAATACTTGATTTTGAAAGAAATACTTGAATATTTTGAGAAACATACTTGTGTGTGTGAAGTTTTAATAGATCAAACATATTTTGAAAAAATACTTGATATTAAAAATTATAAATTTTTGGATTTCATAATAGTTTAATATATAATAGAAGACACAAAGTTTAAATTATGAAACTCATCAAATATATTTTTATAAAGATATATGATCTATATATTAAATATATGATTGAAAGTAATAAGTTTTTGATATACTTAGTTTTTATTTGAAGAATTTTTTTTTTGCCTGATTTTGAAGATATTCTATAATAAATTCAAATATGAAAAATTACTGATCATAATAATATTTAAGAAATAAACAAAATTAAATATTACAAGCCATAATTATATTTGATAAATGAGATTGATTTTAAATATTTTGTACTGATAAATTTGCCGTTATAATTCTAATATGGATATTTTCTAAATTCCTTTCACACTTTAATTATTAAAAAAATTCCTTTCACAGAATATTTAACACTTATAAATTTAAGGTTTTTCGTTCATTAAATTTGCACCTGCAAATGTAATATTTATGTTACTTACGAGTAAAATTAAATATTTTAAGAACAAAATTATGTTTTTTTTTTTTTTTTTTTTTTTTTTTTTGTCGTCATGTAGATATCAGGATGCATTTTTAAAAAGTATATTAAAGGTTGAGAATAAAATGTTTCAAAAAAACAAAGAATTTTGCTTGAATTTAACATTTATTTAATTTAAATGAGAAAGTGAGTGACGTAACAATAATGCAATTTTTTTTAATTAATTTACTTAATAACAACTATAAAAATCCAATTTTAGTTTAATGCGCATAACATTTACTTTTTAAATATGTCATTTCAATGCATAGCATAAATGAATTTAAAATATCCCATGTATTTAAATTAAGAGAAAATAAATGATCATCATAAAGACATGGAAATATTTACTTTTTGTTAATTAAAAATTCATTTTTTCAAAATTTCTAATATATTCTTATTGATTTGAAGTTCATATTCCATTTTCTTAGAAATTTAAGATTATAAGCAGAAACTGGAAAATTTAATCAGGCATAGATATGATAAGGCAAGATCTTTTTAATTACAAAATACTTATTATTTCATTTAATATTAGAATATTTAAACTACTTTACCATAAAATTTTAATTACAGTTAAATATTTATCTTAATCCTGTTAAAAACCGTGTTTTTCAAACTTATTCTTCAATCTATACTTTTTATTAAAATAAAGTATTATAAAAATATTCATAATCATTACATTAGGAGTAAATAAGAAATTATTTATCTTGTAAACATTAATAATTAAAAGTAAAGTCATGTAGGTATCCTTTTTCTAAAAAAACTTCTAGATAAAAACAAAATCAAGAAAATTTTATTTCGTACATTTGACAACGAAATAAATAAATTATACAAGAAACGATATTTTAAAATGTTAAATATTTACATATTTTATGCAATATTGTTTTGATTAAAAATACTCATTCAAAATATCCTACTGCAAAAATATAAAATATATGTTAAAATAACATTAACAAAAGTAACAGACAGAATCAAATTCCAATATTTACTGTTTATTTAAAAATAATTTATTCTGGCGTTTGGTAAATTAACAAAAAATTTTAATAAAATTTTGTTGAATTTTCCTCTTTTGCAGAACTGCTATCTTGCAATATTTCTGTATTTAGGAATGAAATTGCTAATAATTTAATGAAATATGAATAATTTGAAATTTCAATCACGATAAAATTTCATCTAGCTTTAAAATAAAAATTATAATTTTAGAAACTAACAATAATTAATATTGTTAAAGTTATTTCAGATTTACTTAATTTCTTCAAACCACATTGTAATACACCAGAAAATAGGATTTCAAATACAGATCATTTTCAAATAAATCAAATAAAGTGTCGGAGGTTTAAATGTTTTACTTATTATGAAAAATTATTAAATTCAGCTTTTAGAGGAAAATTGCAATTTTGGAAATTAACAATAATTAATATTGTTAAAGTCATTTTGCATTTACTTAGTCTTATAATAAGCCACTGTAATACACCAGAAAATAAAATTTCAAGTACAGATTCTTTTAAAATATATCAAATAAGGTGTCACAGGCTTAATTGTTTTTCTAACTTTTAAAATTATTAAATGCTGAAATTGAATTTCCTCTTATTCACTCTTTAAAGCATTATCTAATATAATGAAAAATTTTTTCAGGGTAATGATTTAAACACATATATACCCATTTAGGCAAAAATATTAATTAATAACTGGAATTGTAGGAAGGAGAGAGATTTGATTCCATTTTATACATGGCTGTTATGCATCTAGGTAAGTTTTAGCATAGTGGCAAAGAATACTGCTCATCCATTCTTCAGATCTGGAGTGGAAGGTTGCTCCATTATTCAAATTATTTACACTGTGGTGTAAACAACTTTACAAGTGAATTTAAATCAGAGATTATAAAGGCAGTTACGAGATAATTTGATTACAAACACTAGTTTCAAATTTTCGAAATGAAATATGGTTTTTAGTTTCAAATGAAACTAATTTAAATTTAGTTCAGCATAGCCATTTTCTAAGTTTTATCAAACAAAATAATATTTTATTTATACATGTGTTTTAAAATAGTCAATTATTGCATGTGTTATTGATTTAAATTGCTTCAAAGTCCATTATGTAAGAGTTTCCATACATAATTTCTAAAGAATGATTTAGCTCTGCAATATTAATGCAATTTCTCCTTTACGAAATAGAATGAGTTTAATGATAAGTAAAGTATTTTTGCTGCTTTTCCCCATAAGGAATGATTCTAAAGAATAACTTATTTATGTATTATTAATGCAATTTCTCTCTTGTAAGAAATAGAAGGAATTCAATGATATATATATATATATATATATATATATATAAACAGGGTATTTCTATTGCAATGATAAAGAAAAAGAATAAATTCTCTTTTATTCTTAAATAAATGATGAATTTATTAAACTATGTATAGGCACAAACGATGTAATCTCATAAAAAAGGATACAAAGTTTTTAAATATCTCGTTAGCTAATTATTACTTTTATTTACTCTGATTTATCTAACAAAATATAAGGCAATGAACACTTAATATATTTTTCCCGTAACATATATTTACAAATGTTGTAAATAAAAAAAGAATGTTATAAATTTTTAAAATGTTTACTTTCTTTCTGTTTATAATTTTGTTTACTTGGATTTGCTTACTATTAGAGCAAGCTTTTTAATATTGCTTTAAGCTTTAATATGACAACTACGCATAGAAGAATGGGTCTGATCACTACAAAATTTTCATTTCATATCAATTCAAATGTCTTTTTCAGTATATAGCTAGTTCTAAAGAGCAGTTGAAAATGAAGTCAATGCGTTAAAGGGTAAGCATTGAAGCATTAAGGCTTTATAGGGTTAAGATCTAGTAATTCGATTTAAATAAATTTTATTCATAATCGTTGTTAACGGAAATGTATTTTCATTTATTGATTTCAATCTGGAATTCAACACAAGTTAATTTATATCAAAATAAAGAGAAAGAAATAATTTACTTTAAAAAATTATAATTTTTCTCTATATGAAAAAAGGGTTTAGTGCAGAAATGAACATGCCTTGATTTGGCGATAAATATTGACGTAAAAATTTAATTTATGGTAACTCTATAAGTTTATCTTAATTATCATTTTGTAGCAATTTAGTTTATAAATAAACAACAAATATATATACAGGGTGTCCACTAAAGTCCATTGCCACCCTTTTAACTTCAGAACGGCTACTGCAATATCCATAAAAGTAGTGTCTATGTATAGTAAAGCAGCCATGTGCTACTGAATAAAACAGAATATAGCACCACTTGGTGGAAAACATCGGAGTTAGCATTCCTATCGCGAAAATGGAGTGAGGTAGCGAGAACAAGTGATTTACAAAGTTGTAGAGCCTCCTTGATTTAATACGAAGATACATTGTAGGCATTAAGTGAAGAATATAACGGTTAAAACACTCATTTATTGTTTCATGCTGTGACGTAACAAAACGATCTAAGAAAGAAAAAATAAGAAATAATTATAACCATATGATTTATTTAAGATGTTCAAATTTCTCACAGTCAGCTACAATGCACATTTGGATCCTCGCTTGAAGATTACGTTGCACACGTTGGAGCTTACAGATTGAAACGTTAGAACACACGACCGTAATGCGTCGATTAATGTCCTGCAATTTTTGTGGAGGGGTCGCATACAACTGTTGTTTCAAGTATCCTCACAGGAAAAAGTCCAGTGGAGTCAGATCAGGAGAGGGTGGAAGTCACTCTTCGAAACCGCTATACCCTAGTATTTGGTTGCCAAATTCCATGACGAGGTGCTGCTTCACTGGAGATGTCTTGTGAGCAGGCGAGCCGTCATGTTGAAACCATAGATTTTTAAGATTAAACAACGGCAGGTTCTCCACAAAATCGGGTAATACATTCTGTAGCAATCGTAAATATTGTGCACCAGTTAGCATGCCATTGTAGAATATTCTTTTCAGCATGGGCCTATCAGCTTGTTATTGTTAATTGCACACCAAACGTTAATAGCAAACCGCATTTGATGTTGAACCTCGACAAAACATTTAGGATTTTCCATGGCCAAGTAATGGGTGTTTTGGCTATTGTACATACCCTTCCGTGAAAAGCATGCCTCATCCGTCCACATTATATCTGCCAAGAATGTTGGCTGGACCTGTATCTGATTCATGACGAAGTTGCACCATGCATAGCGTCGCTCGGCATCCCCGTCCATTAAAACTTGTTCAGGCGTTGGTCGGTATGGATGAGCACCTGATTAACTTAGGATTTTCTAAACTTGATTTTTGGAGAGACCACACTGTTGACTGATCTCTCTTATGCTGCATTTCGGATATGCGAGTGCATATGCTAATACCTCATCCGGTTGAACTTGCTGTCCTATCTTAGCTGGTCTGCCAGATCGAGGTTGACTAGTAATGCAACCTATCTTCCTTAAATGTTCTACAACAGTTAGGATGGTATAATGAGAAGGAGATGCGGGCCTGCAGGGAAACGTATTTGCATACTGCATTCAAAATGTTGGAATTATTTTTAAAGCTTCCGTTCTTCCCATTTCGAAATAAAAGTGAAAAATTTAAGAACGAACCCGATTTTTTGTTTTTTTAATTATGCACACGTACCATGTGCTACGTCACAGCACGAAACAACAAATGCGCGTTTTAATCGTTATATTCTTCATATTTATGCCTACAAGGTATCGTATCGTACTAAATCGAGGGTGCTCTACAACTTTGTAAATCACTTTTTCTCTCTTATCTCATTCCATTTTCGAGATAAGAATGCTAACTCAGCTGTTTTCCACCAGGTGGCGCTGTATTTTGTTTTATGTTGTAGCGCATGGCTGCTTTACTATACCTAGACACCACTTTTATGAATATAGCAGCAGCCGTTCCGAAGTTAAGAGGGTGGCAAGGGACTTTGGTGGATAGTGGACACTGTATATGTGTGTGTACATATATATATATATATATATATATACAGGATTACAGGGTTAGCAAAATTAAACTTCCCCTACTCAAGGGAACCCTGAAGTCCTTTTTACTAGTTGAAACAGAAAAGTATTTGAACAATAGACACTTCAAATAATGCTCTCAAACTTTCGGTTGTAATAAATAGTTTAAAATATTGTCACTAGACTATGACCAGACTAGCATTTTAAAACAGCTTATGCAAATTTCATGAACAGTAAAAGGAAGATGCTGTTCGTGTTACAATCAGTTCAGCTTTGCAGAATGCTGGCATTAGTGGGGAGAGCCCTTCTAGTCAAACTTTACAACTTCAATGGTAAAAATGCAGAAGCAGCTGTCAGAGAGTTTCACCATTTGAAGAAACAACGACGTGGACCGATGTCGAATATTGCTCTCAGAGACATAATTGTGAAATTTGAGCGTACAGTACAACTTGGCGTTATGCTGGGACGAGGAAAAAAATTATTAACAGCGCCGTTGTAGGAAATGTTGCTACAACAACAACGACGAGAAGAGGAGGCCCTGGTCTGTACCTATCGGTTATCAGGTTCTATCCCCTCTTCAAATTAGAGGAATAAACACCTCGCACAAAGAGCCAGGCGCCCGCTGAAATCCAGAACTCGACTAATTAGTTGAGAACTAAAAATGAATAAAATGTTGGACTTTCAAGCCTATAGCTGTATCACATGTCAAAGAGAGAGGTTTATTTAAATAAATTGCATTTGGGTACATAAGAAGCGAGGAAAAATTGATAAATTAAAAATGAAAACTTAAGTAATGTAAATTAAAGCAGAAGAGATTAAATAAGTATAAAAGGTGGTTGAGATTACTATTAACCACTGTATCTATTTTAGTTTGAATTTGGGATTACAAATTTGCATTAAAGTAAAATTCTTAAAAAAAAAAAAAGAAAAAATTGATCACATGTTACAGGAAAATGATACAGTAATTCCATGAAAATGAAAATCGGCAAAAGTAAACATTAAATAAAAAAGATAGGTGAAGTAATAATTATATATATCAGATAGTGAATCATTCATAAATGTTCAAAAAGTACAGAATTGACATAACTATTCTTCTTAATTTGAGAAACCCACAGTTTAGGAAAGATATAATGAATCTTACTTATTAGAGAAAAAACATGAAAAAAAAATTCTAAGCTAAATAAAGTAAGATGTGTAACAGACAAAATGAAAAATTAAAGCGAAAATTTGCAAAATTAAGGAAGTGTGCTGCATTTGTCCTTGCTTTAATCAACAAGTGAGAGGATAAGTTCAGTGTCATTTGGTGTTTGTGATGTGGTTTGTACTGGCGTGGCGTCCAGTTCTTTTGTTACCATCATGGACATTATTTTCATCACTCTTTTAGCTCTAAATTTATCTCCAATAATAAACTTGATGAATGCGACGTCTGATTGTGAGGAATGGCGAATTAGGTGGAGGCCCTCCGTATAGCTGAAGTGCTCCACATAATGCAAAGCATTCACTGCCGTTCACGCAGCTGCAATGTAGGGAAGAGGCTTTACCGAATCGGTCGAAGTATACTGGGAAGGGTTCATGATTTGTTATAG
The DNA here is from genome assembly GCA_030067965.1 of Latrodectus elegans. Lineage (NCBI taxonomy): Eukaryota > Metazoa > Arthropoda > Arachnida > Araneae > Theridiidae > Latrodectus > Latrodectus elegans. Next base: position 11,179,588 of record CM057822.1, on the reverse strand, counting down.
GAAAGAGGATCGTTGGATTGGAGATGAGCCTGTCCGTTGTAACATGGGACTGTGTTTGAAGCGCCCAGTTGAAAAGTCGTCCCAGATGGTTTGCCATTGCTGTTTGAGTCTCTGCTTAAGGAACTGCAGAAGGTGGGTTAGTGGAAGTGGTAGGTTAGTTTGTAATATATTCTTATTCACCGCTGCTTCCTTTGCTCTTTGATCTGCCAGCTCGTTTCCCACATTTCCAGCATGTGCATTTACCCAGGAGACACGGATTTGAGTAGATGATTGTTGGTGGAGTTTGCATTGTATGTCATAGATAAGAAGGGATGTATGAATTGGGTTACGGAGGGCCATTAAAACAGAAAAGCTGTCTGTCCAAATGGTGGGTGATGAAGGAGATGCATCCAGTGCATGGTTTAAGGCCGATAATAAGGCCAGTGCTTCAGCCTGGAAGACCGAGTTGTCTGTTCGCAATTTTAACTGTGTTGAGTGTACCTCTGTGTCTCCCTGGAGAAACACAAAGGCCTCTCCCACTGCAGCGTCATGCTTGGAACAATCAGTGTAGTAATGCAGTTCTTCAACTGGGTGAAAGATAGGATGCTGGCATGAGGGGATATTCGGCAAGTTGATAATACTAGTATTTTAACCTATTGAATGGGTGAACCGTGTCTTTGTGAACAAGTGACTCAAAACTGGTAAGTGTAAACCACTGGCCGTCAATTGCAACATTCTTGCGAAGCTGCAGAATTTGAGCTTTAAATGCTTCTTTTTCAACTACCAAGTGAAGTGGTGGGAGACCTGGTGGCTAAGGCTGCTGTCGAGGTAGTCATAAAGCACCTGGTGATAAGAAGAAGGAAGAATTTTTGGATGTTGTTGAGAAGCTTGATTTTCCTGCTAGTCATAGGAAATGCCCAGGTGGAGCAACCATAAGTAATAATTTTTTCTACTATGGCGAGGTAAATTATCTTAGTGATTCTTCCTTTAACTCCCCATTGCTGTCTAATCATCGCTTTTAGCCTTTGTACGATCAAAATAACTCTAGGTTTAATAGCTCGCAGATGCGGAAGGAACGAGAGCTTAGTATCAATGTCCACACCGAGGTATTTGAGACAGTGAATATGTTTCAGGCTTTCATCATTAAGAGTAATTTTGGGATTGGATTTAAGTCTTTTATTCTTTGGGCCGATGATCATAACTCTAGATTTGGGTGAAGAAACAGTAAGTTTAAGCTGTTCACACATTGAAGAGAACAATTTCAATGATTCATTACAATTCTTTTTAATTAATTCTTTTGATTTACCATTAATGACAAGCAGAGTGTCATCAGCGAAAGCAACAATTTCAATGTGGAGGTGGCCAATTTGTAGTAAGGATTTCGTTGTAATAGATGTTCCAAAGAATTGGACCACCAATAGATCCCTTGCGACATCCTATTGTTTGCTCCATGCTGACTAATCCTGAGTCGCTAAGCGCCTGAAGTTTACGGTGTTTTAAGAAACTGAAAAGACTGTTTATTATGTTAGGTGGGATAGCAGTTTTGGTAAGGGCATGCATGAGGCCAGGCCACCATAAAGAGTCAAATGCCTGTTGTATGTCCAGAATGACAAGGGCGGTATATAATTCATTGTCCTGATTCTGTTTGATAAGGTCTATTGCTTGGTCTGTTGATCTATTTGACCAGAAGCCAAATTGCCTGTCGTGAAGAAAGTTTGTCTGTAAGAGTGAGTGCTTGAGGCGGTCAATCAAAAGCTTCTCAAGGACTTTACCAAATGTGGGCAGAAGATAAATTGGTCCGTATGAGGTCGCTAGTTATGGGTCTTTGTTTTTCTTCCTGAAGAAAATCACCTGCCCTTCTTTAAAGGGTGTAGGGAAATGAGCATGTTCTATGCATGTGTTGTAAAAATCAGGCAAGAATGAGCAGTTGCAGTGAAAAACCAACTTAACAATTACATTATCTAGACCATCATTGCCAAGTGCTTTTGAGTTGACCAGTTTCTGAACAACATGCTTGAGCTCTTAGGGTGTAAATGGTGGATCGATGGCACTTGTTGGCAGAAGAACGGTGGTTCTGATACTCTTGTGATATGTTGTATCAGTGCTGGAATATTGCTATAGTGGTAGAAGTGGGCATCAGTTAATCGCTTCACGGAATTGCCAGAGTACCGACGATCTCACGTACCCTTGATATGACCTATTCGACGTACGACATATCATGTGTAGAATTCTTAATTTTTACCCTTATAAGATTCAAGTGGTTCATCAACTACAACGGCACGGTCCGCAGATTTGTAAAACAATCGAGCTATAATTCCTCGCGAGAACGTCAGTAGATTATTCCTGGTCATGGAACATTCAGAGGGCAGACAAATCCCACTTCCATCTTAATGAGCATGTGAATATCCATAATTGTCGCCTCTGGGAGACAGGAAGCCCCTCGCGGTGCACGTCAAACAGTTGCATGATACGAAAGCGACTTTATGCCTCGGGGTTACTGCTTCAATCATTATTAGGATGGTTATCATATTGAATGCGTTTTAAATCACTGACTTGCATGTTTAGTATAGTCAATTATAGAAGCTCTTGTTGTTTAAATAAATTGCAAATGCAATATTTTAATTGTGTATCGTCTTATTGTATTAAATATATATTGTATTATATTGTAATTGTGTATGCGTTCTTTTTCTGTAAGACTAATGGTCCTTTATTGTTTCGGGATCACAGCTTGCCATTTTTCCTTTTATAACACGTATAAAATAGTTTAAGATATTGCCCTCTAGGGGCGATATCTTAAACTATTTTATATTTTAGAAATCTTGAGCACATTGTCTCAAGTATCTATTGTCCAAACATTTTTCTGTTTTGACAAGCAGACGACCTCCAGGCAAACCTTGAGTAGCGGAACTTAAATTTTGCTAATCCTGTGTGTGTGTGTATATATATATATATATATATATATATATATATATATATATATATATATATATATATATATATATATATGTATGTAATTTTCAACTTCATGTTTACATAGCAATTGAAAAACAATGTTTTTCGCAAGAATAAAATTTTGCAAAATAAAATAAGTATTTTATTGTTTAATGCATTTGGAAATTAAACAATAGGATTTGATGTCTTCAGTTTGCTTATTTACTAACCCTTTCAATACCATTTATTTTCTTTTAAAAAATTAAGATAACGTAAGTCTCTAATGTGTGAAATAAAATATAGTCATTTTCTACTAAAATAAAAACAAAAGTTTACTAGGAATGCAATGTCGGAAAACTATTGGGACTCCTATAAATCTCATTCTTATTAATCCCATTTGGTGATTATCAGTGAAACATGTATGTCAAGGAAGGACCGAAAGTATTAAAATTCATTTTAATAAATCAATTAATATGAACTTATTCAATTAAAATTTATGATAGGAGTTATTATAATAGACATTATTTATAATTATTTACATTTATTTGTCATCATAATTAATTGTCATTTTAGTTTCAGAAAATAGTGAAAAATATATTAGTATGCAATATTATCATGCTATTGAAACATATTATTTTCAATATTAACAACTCTTTAAGAAAACGATATGCCAGAAAGGAATGTAAATAAATGAATGCATTAACAAATTTCAGTCTAAATTTACAATGGGCTATATAATATAATACATTCTATAGATAAAATTTAAAATTAAAAAATTACATTTCAATTAAAAATGAATGCTTGCTAGTAAAATCTGTTACAATGAAAATATTTTTTTAATTTAAAAAATGGACTATACCTAATAAACGTTTTAAAATAATCTCCACCAAAATGAATATTAAAATTGTTTCCATATGACACAACCATAAATTTACATTTGTGCATCAAAATTTTGAAATTTAAAATATCTTACCAAATTATGTTTCAATTGCAAGAAACATAAATTTAAATCACATCTATAATGCTTAATAAATGCATCATAAAAATTTAATTGATTGTGCTTACATATATGTTGCATATTTTTTAAATTTAAATTTCCTGTAAAAATTTAAAAATTTTAATAATAATACTTATAAAGACAGTATAAAAATCTTTATATTTCATTCGAAAATATTTATTGTGAAAATTTGGCAGTTAAATAAAGCAGTTTCTTTCGTTAAGCAGATTTATCTAAATGCAAATAGATATTTCCTTACATTTTAATGCTCTAACTAGGAATTAAAAAAAAAGAATTATAATTAAAACAGTCTTATCTTATTAATAAATAAAAATGTAAGAAAAGCAAGTTTTAGAACATAAAAATTTGTATAATAACAATGTTTCCCAAAAAAATACATGTTTAATTATCGAAAAAAAAAATACTTCCATAATTGAAGAAAATCAATGTAGAAAAAGTAAAAAATGATATAAATTTAAAAAGTAAGGTAAAATAACCATCCAAACATCATCTTGCAACTTTGATAAATCTAAAAGCTTGCAATAATTACACCAAATTCTTATGTTTATCAGAGTAAATCTTTCTTATCTTAAGAAATTAAAATGTAGACTATGTTTTCACATCCCCAGCGTGACGTAACTTCATTTTATAATTATCTTCTCACAACCTAAAGCTAATTTTCCTCACAAGCTTTTCCACGGGGCGATATAAATCGAATAATGACCTCTGAGAATTGTAAATGGCTGCCAAAAATGCTAAAGTAGGAAGCCATTTCTGCTACGAACCACAATGCTCTTTTCTCGCCGAATTCTACTGCATATAATCATGTAATGGGCTAAATAATCGCCAAGCCGTTTTTTATCGTGTTTTAGTGTTGCTCTTCGACAGTTAAGTTTAATTGAAAAGTATATTTTAATTGAACGTAAACATTTTCCCCGGCGTTCACTTTGCAGCACTTGACTTAAATTAGTGTGGTAAAGAAGGCGATTGTTTTGGATGAGTTTGGTTCTAATATGTTTGATTAAGCACATTTCCTAAAAGCGTGGGACTTTAATTGGTTTCCTTCTAGCTTTTATTAATTGGAGAATACTTTAAATGCTAGTTTTTTAATGGTCTACAGAGGGAATAATAATTTTAATTTTTTGGTGTTTGAAACTAAAAACAAGAAAATGTATCTTTTGGAAATCATTATTATGTCAACATTACGCTTAAGAAACATTACATAAATTGAGATCAATATTTAAGTAAAAGTTTATACAATTATTATGATATTTTTTGCCCTGATATTACAAAAAACAAAATATTACTTTCGTATTCAGTGTTATTCTTTATGTTTAATGGTGACACTTGTATTCATCATGAAATCATTACTATCATAGAAATATATTAAATGATATATTTAATGATCTCGTAGATAATTTTTTTTTTTGATCTTACAAATTAAAACAAATGAGATATATTTTTTTCATTCTACTTCCGACCATTATTTTTTAAATCCTTAGTATATGCCGAGCAGCCTGATAGACTCTAGAATAAAACCAAAAGTCATCTTCCGCAAAATTTCTAACTGCTACATAATTAAGTCCGGGGCAAGAGTAGAAGTGGTCACCAGTCCTTTCTCTAATTTCACATAAAGGGCAAGGCGGAGAGTCAGTGAACCCGAAACAGAGGAGGTGTACCTGACAATAGTCATGCCCTGTGCTAGAACGGAAATTTACAACGCCTACAGGATTATGGAGGGCGCGCAGGACAAGCTTAGTCTGTAAAGATGCCCAAATATTTCTCGCGTAATTGTCATACATATTTCCAAAGAAGGAAGCTATATTTGTCTAGAAAAGCTTTTTAATAGAATGGTACTCCAAAGCTGGATAAGGATGTTGTAACTTCAAGCCCGCCTTTGCCGACTTGTCAGCCAAGTCATTATCAGTGACACCAAAATGACCGGGTACCAACTGCAGCAAAATATGATGTCTCTCCTCTAGAAAGGAATTGGTAGGAATCTGGCAGAGGGAAACTGATTTGAAATTTCTATTTGTAATTGATGTGACAAATTTGATAGTGGCCTGAGAGTCAATAAAAATTCAATGTTGCTCTCATGATCTTTACTTATTACTATAAGAACCAAAGAAACAGCTACAACTTCTCCATTAAAGAAATTTAATTTTTAGAAGTTATTATTTATTAATATTTAATTATATTTTATAAATTAATAAAAAAACAAAATTGCTTTATATTATTCATTTTACATTAATTTACTAGAGTAATATTCTTATCAGAGGAAACTCTTATGAATATTACACTAATATTTGATTTATTTGAAAATATATTTTTAGTCAATATTGTTTAATCGTAGTTCAAAATCTACATAAATATTTTGTAATTGAAATTAAAATCCACCAACAATTTTTTGGAGATTACTTTTCAATATGTTGAAGTTTAATATAACTATACTTAAAAAATTGCATATTCGTTAAATGCATTATATATAGTTGCAATTTATAAAGCATAAAAATATGAAATTTTTATATAACCGAAATTCATATTTATTTCAACTTCGGACAATATTTATATATTTTAGGCTTTATCCTTCAGACAGTTTTATTGCACAATCTTTGTAGTTTAAAAAATATTTAGAAGTAACTTTTTTATGTTTGTCTCCTGGTGGTATAAAATTTAATTTTTTTTTTCGTTTGTGTGGTAAAGTCAAGTAGAAAATGCATTTTTAAAAAAAATGTTTATTATATTAAAGTATGCAATAGCTTGATTCACTGTATAAGCATTTTTTAATAATTTATAGAAATATTCACTGTTTTTTTTAAAAATTTATATATTTCGATAATTAAATAACACAACACATATTGGATGTTGATAATGGTTAAAGGAATATATATATATATATATATATATATATATATATATATATATATATATATATATATATATATATATATATATATATATATATATAATAAATTTTAAAATCAAAATATAAAATACTGCATCGTTAAACAAATAGCAAATAAATATTGTCTTTTGTAGACGATATAATGTTAAAACTATTTCTATAACAAATTACAATTATATTCAAACAGTATTTCAAATATTTGTACAACTATTCAGTACTTATAAATTAGGAAATTTAATAATAATGTCATATAGTCCTTATTATTGCTTTTATAATGAATTAGATCTTAAATAAAATGATATTTAATATAATAACGTCTCAGAGTGAAAAATATTCTAAAACTGAACTTTTAGATGAGAAAATGCTCTGATATTTTTACTTATGTTTTCCACAGCATATGCATTTTTTTATATTGTTTTAGACTATTGAATTAAAACCAACAAATTCTAATATTTTATGTTAATTACTATTTCGTTGAAACTAATTCCCCAAAAAACATTTTCAAACTTCATGTTTATGCATTAATGTAAGAGTTAACTTTAACAGCAAGAGAAATTAGAATATAATTTTATAACTTTCGAAAATATTTTTCCTATTCTGGAAAATTTCAAAGCAAAGGCTACAGAAGATAAGAATTTTACAGTAAAAAGTGTTTTTTTTTTAAATCGTAGTATTTATTTTCTTAGAATGACTTACGAATAATGACTTTATTTACGAAAATAATTTTAAGCATGAGGGTTTAAAATCATTTTAATAAATAAACATTGGAAATATAACAAACATAAATATATTTTTATTGGATTCAAATAAATTAAATACAGCGTAAAATGTTTTAAAAAATGTATATAAATGAGTAATATTAAATATACACATAAAATGTTTCAATGTTTATACTTGTATTTAAAATAATTTATCTACATTCTTAATTATCTATTTTTCTTTGCAAAAATTTAAAGTATTCTCAAATGAATTTAATTAATGATTTTTATTTCTATATTTAAAGTTTCTTGAAATAAATAATACCTGATAATAAATAATATTCTTAATAATGATACTTTATAAAAACTGCAAAAATATTTCCTTTTATTTCTTTACCATGCAATAAATAGGTAACATTAGTACTAATAAAATAAGCAAAATATTTACGCAAGATATTATAATGATTAAGAATGTTTACCTGCATGATAATTTGATTTGCATGATTATTCTGATTTTAAAGAAAATGGCCTAGTGATGTTTTTTTAATTTTCCTTAATTCTAGTGACGCAAATAATTATCAAATAGTGAAACCTTAAAAAGTGCTAATGTAAATAAAACTAATTTTGAATTCAGTTGTAAAACGTTTAGGCAAAGATTATTTTAATGTATTTACTAATTTCTGAGATTTAATAAGTTTTTAGAAATGTTCAGTATTTTATACTTATGAATAATAATTTTAAATTGAAAAATGTTCACTTTAATCAATTTTTCATATTTAATTTATTAAAAAATTGCTCACATATACTCAGGTGCTTGTACTTTTTTGCTGTGAATAATAATTTAGGAACCAAGTTAATTTCAAAATATATATATATATATATATATATATATATATATATATATATATAAAATATATATAAATTTTATTATAATGCAAATTATTATAATGCAATTTTTATTATAATGCAAATAATCAGCTTCCATGAGGAATTTTTCTAATAATTTTATAAGACATTTCTCTAATTTGTTTTAGATGTTACATTTTGCTGTCGTAAGTGATAATTTATGTAATGTGATAATTTTCGATATTTTTATAAACATGACATTTTTTTAATACTTTGAATTTAAAAACCAAACTTCATGGAACTTGTAATTTTTTTTCCTATTAAAAAAAATTTTAAGTGTTTCTTAAACTGGTCTAACTTTGTGCTGTTGTAAATTTTTTTTATAATGATAGTGTTTTTTATTTAAAGGTTAAAAGTCAATTTATATTATAAAAATAATTTTTAATAATGCTTTTACAAAACATACTTTTTGAGATTTTTTAAGACAAATGTATTTTGCAGTAATAAATATTATTGGATATTTTATGATAATTTTGAAGTTTTTTACATAAACAAATAATCTATTATCTATAAAAATATAAATAATCAACTTTTCTGATGAAATAAATTTAAATACTTAATTTCAATACTCCGCGGATATGCCATAGAGTGTTATAAGTAGTAAATTGATTCTGTGAATAATATCTTTGTAGCATAAATATTTTAGAATTATTTCTATGAATGAATATCTCATTTTTATATCCAAAAAATAGTAACACTTATGAAAATAAAAATTTGTTAATCATTTTGTTTTAACAAATTTTGATAAAACACATCAAAATGTTAAAAGCAAATTAGAAACGCAAAGTACTCTCTAAAATTATTTTGTAAAAACATTAATTTTCAAATTGCTCGAGACATAAAATTGTATTGTTTAATTATTTAATACGGAACACAGGAACTAAAATTCTTTTTCTACCAAATAAATATATTGATCAAGCCTTACATCGATTAGAAAAGAAAAATTATTAAACTAATAGCCACTTGATTAATGTTGCAAACAACAGAAATTAATTGAAAATCATGATCTCATTAAATTTATGCGACCAACTCCTTTTTCATTACTCACTTTAATGAAATTTGGCAAACGCATAAAAATTTTAGCATATATTTAATGTGTAATACTTTTTTGGTCGTGTCCCATTTATTATTTTTTTAAATTAAAGTTATAGTATCTGTTTTTTTTCAGGAAATTTTTTTAAAGCAAGTGCATTGTTTTTGCTCCCCGCTTTTACAACATATGCTCCTGTATTTTATTAATCTATTTTTCTTCATAATTAACAAAATATTACAAAAATTGTTTAGTTAATTCAGTCTTTATTGTTGAAGGAGTTTTACACTAGTTATTCTGGCCATGTAACGCTTAATGGGAGGTTTGTTAGTTGTAAATGTTTTTAATTGGTTTTTTTTTAGAAACTATGTAGAAAAGAATGGCGGCGTTTTTATTAAATTATAAAAATGTGCAATTTTACGTGTTATATGTTTTTAATTAATGTCGCACTTTTCCTTTTTAGTGTTATCTTAAAAAAAGTTAATTTTGTTACAATTCCATAAATAATAAAGTAAAAATGATGAAACTTCCAAATAAAAGTTTCTTAATTTTTCTTCATTCCCTACTAAATCGAAGTATAGACCAGCAGTTTAAAATTCTAAAATTCTTCTAATTTTTTTAAGTTCTTAAAAATAATAAAAGATGTATTCATAATTTGCTAAAAATATAAATCCAACTTCTGAATTCCAATAAATCATGTTAATATTTTTCTTCAAACTTTCAAGTTCTGAACCAGTGGATCCTGATTGAACTAGCATTCGTGATAGAAATTGCTATAAAGAGGATACGATTTCTTAAAACATTTTTTATTATATTCGCATTTTATGCAAAAATTATTACACGCATAATCTCCTTATTTGACGCTAGAACTTCATCACAGAATGTATAGTATAATCTCCATTTTCTGGAATATAATTCAAAATATAACACATAGATTAGAATCCATTTCATTATTTTAATATATTGAATGACAAGAATAAGAGAGTATAATATATTTTAATCCGTCACTCAAATTCATACGTTTTTTTTAATTTTTCGAATTCAAAATTATAAAATAACTCATATTAATTTATGAATAAGATCACTCATTATGTTTTGTTCTTTTGTAGAAGAACTGAGCAAACTGAATGGGAAGTTACTTAATTTTTATTTAATGCAATATAAAATACAATATTTTAGTCCACAGATATTATCAAGAAATTTTAAAACATGTTTATTCTATCTAAAACATAATTTCCAAAATAATTAAAATAATATTTGTACTTATTCATTTGAGAAGGAAATATTATAATATAAATGTATTGATAAATATAAATTGATTAAAAAGGCAGTTAATTTTAACTATTACAACATTTTCGGATTTTGTAAGTTTGCATTTTTGAATTTGCATATAAAACATTTGCTAAAGCCTTAATCTTACATAATAGAGATAAGATTAAAAATCAAGTTTATATTTACGACTTTAGTTACATTAATTTCAATAATAAGAAAATTTCTTCAGTAGAAATAAATTTGCTGTTAATAATTAATATCAATGGATTCATAAGCACTGCATTGGTATAAATTATTTATTTCACTTTGACTGATTAAGTTATTCATTTTTAAAACCGTATGCACATAAGAGGTTTATTTCCATACTAAACAATTTACTATATAGAAAACTGATTTTTTGCAGGACTCTGTGAACGTTCTTTTGCAAATTTGACTAAAAGATTGTCACTCTTAGTACATTGACTTCTAAGAGATTTGTTTCTTTTAATTTCTAAATTTATTTCCATTAAATACTAAAGTAAAAATGAATATATCATTTCAAAATAAAATTAATTTAAAGAAAACAGAAACAAAACACTTTAGCATTTATAATCAGTCATGGTAAATATTTAAGTCAGCAAGATAAAATTTATATAAGCCTCATTCTGTCACATAAAATTATTAAACATTCTAAGATGAAATATTATATGTTACTACTTCATAAATTCCCTTTGTAACATGCCTAATAACACATATCAAAATTGTGTGAGTGTAAAACAAATAAATTTCACTAAAAAATTAAAGAAACTATATCATTTATTTTAAGGTTATGAGAAAATAAAGATATAAAGAAAATTTTAACATTTACTTTATGACTGAAAACGCAAAACCATTTAATAATAGGAATCTAAAGTATTAAACTGTTCTTTTGTTGTCATATATAGTTAATATCTTTTTTTATTTTCGGAACAATTAAGAATTTCTCTTTAGAACTATTTCCTTGTCTAGACAAAATATTTTATTTCTTCAATAGCTCTCTTAATGTGTTTCTTATCTTTTAAATTAGATTAATAATCAGGTTATTGAAAACTGATTTTTTACAAAATAAAATTTATGAATTTGCTTCATATGTGATTTAACTTCATGCATATATATTTAATTATTTACAAAACCCTGTTGCAAATATTTTCTGCTTTTATTTACTTGATTAAAAATAAGCAACTTGTACATTCTTAATCCTTTAAAAATATACTAATCATTACTTGATTCGAAGAAATTGATTTCAAAGGAATTGAAATTAAAAATTCCTTAGATTTTTACTAATAAAAATGAATTTAAAATGAAATCGTCTAATTTATAAGAACAAATTTGTGCTCTTTAGTAAATATTTTCTTCAATACAATATATATTTTTAAGCACAAAGCATTCGAAATAATGATATCAAATAAATAAAAAGTTTATTGAATTTCGAATGTATGCATGCATACATACATACGCATACACACACACACACATATATATACATATATACATACAGATATATATATATATATATATATATATATATATATATATATATATATATATATATATATATATATATATATATATATATACATATATACATACATATATATATATATATATACATATATATAATGCTTTCTTTAATAATTCCAATTTTAGAATAATAACACACATTCTGTAAAAGTAATAATAGTAATTAAAAATTACATAAAAAGCAATCAGAAAAAAATTACGTACAGTTGAGAAAAGTCTTTAAAAAATAGATTCCATGAACTATCAATTAAACTATAATGTTTTTTTAGAAAACGTTTATATCTAAGAACCTCTTCCAAACTTTTAAGCATTGAGTCAATTAGTTTGGTGGTTTCTGCTGGTGAAATGTTATTTTATTCCATCATATTTAATCTTTAATCTTTTTAGCATATTTTTCGATATTATAATAAGTTGCCGAGTGTTGCGTTTCAATAAGTTCCATAAATATTCGATGGGGTATAAATCTGATGAGTATGAGAATGTTTGCAAATGGTAGTTAATAACATACAACAGCCAGAGCTTTACTTGTGGGCAGTGTGTTTTGGACAATTCACTTTTTGGAACAAAAGTCAACAACAAGTTTCAAATGTAGTTCATGTTGCTTCAAACTTTTTTAAATACATTTAGAATTGCCATATATACTATGTGATCCAATGTGGAGCCTATAAAAATTAATCGATCAACTTCGCTGGCTGCCATGCACCCCCAAATCATTACATAACTTCATCCGTGCTTATCTTTAGACACAAAACTCTGCTTCTCAAAAGCCTTACCTAGTTTTTTCTACAGCAGTTTACATCCTTTGATAACAGAGAACTTGCCTTCATCAGAGAATATTACATTTTTCAAGAAAACTCAGAAGTTTTATTAACATACTTACTGGCGAAATTTCAACAGGTTTGCTTGATTGCCAGTTCAAATGCATGGCTTTCTACGAGTTACATGGCCGTAATAACCAGATTTTTTCAGAAAGTTTCGTGATTGTATTTTCACGAAGAGACTCTTTAAACACTTCTCTAATATCGAGTGCTATTTGAGACGCAGTAATCTTTGGATTTAAGCGTACGGATTTCAAGAATGATAGATTTCCTCGTAAAGTCAGCCAAGTTTGTCGGATACTCCGAGATTTAAACATAACAAATTTTGATGCCTTATAATTAATTATTGATTACTTTTTGGATACAAAAATGAGTTCTTTCAATTATCTCTCCACTTGTCGACGAGTTTTACCTTCTATCTTTTGCCTTTAGATGAGTTTCTTTTAGTGCAGAACAATATCTTTTCCTTTAAAATCTATTTTAAAATTACCTGTTTACAGGTACTAATATATCATTTCAACAAAACAAGGATTTTTATTTTACTTTTTGCATTGACAGCAGAATTATAATGAATGAGTAGTAAAACAAAAAATGCAGACAATATTTCACTTCATACAAGATCACGGAGGCTAGTAAAATAAGATTAATTTGCGAATGTCTTTATAATTCGTATCAGTAAGCAAGCTAATTCTGATAGCTTTATGCGTGATTTTTAGTCATTATTATTTTTAAATAATGTATTATTTTTCTGAAATTGTTACTGATATTTAAGCAAATGTTGAAGAAATGCTTTATATAAATATAGAATTAATATTGACACTATACTGTACATTTATATCCCGTAGAATTCTTACTGTGCCTTTGTAAGCAGACTTTTTCTACCAAGTGTATAAATGTATTACTGTTTTCTGAAGCTAAGATTATAGAATACGTTCAAATTAATTGCTTTCACACATCTAGTCAGAAAACAAAAATTTTCATAAATGATTGATAAATAGAGTTTATGTATCTAATTTAAACTTACCCATTAGGATCAGAATACTATACAGATTAAATGAAATAGATTACATTGTATCACCATATACATTTTACTATAAAATCAAGGATGATCAACACAAATATCAGTACATAGTGTTTGAAATTTGCCAATACCCTTTATTTCAGCTGAAATTAACATGACATCGATGCCTTCCGTCCTATTGATCCGCATATTTGAGTTTCAACAAAGTGACCAAATTGCCAAAGTGAACACAATATTTAAACCTGCAAACAAATGTTTGCTAGAATTAAAAGGACACTTTTCTAAGACTAGTTTCAAGGGAAAATATTTTCCCCTAACATTAAACTGTCTAAAAGTTTATCCGTAAATAAAAGGAATAAAGACGTTAGAATCCTTATGTTTTCTTGGGATACTGGAAGAATGTATCTTTAAAAAACTACGACACTTTTCTGTGGGTAAGTATAAGATAAAATTTTCTAATAGAATACTAAATAATTTATTTTTTTAAAAATACTAGATAAAATATGTATCTATAGTAAAACATAAGGTGATAAAACCCGAGCAGTCTTCTCAGAGGAATGTAGCAGTTTACTCATGTTCTTAAGGTTTGATTTGGCTTAGAAATGACTACTGTTATGTTGTTATTAATGACACTTTGAAAAGAAAAGCTTGTTAACCAGAGGTTATGCGAAATTAAGTCTAGGGTGCATCTTTTGTTTGATCAGATCACCACAAAGGTGAAAATAGGTCTTTGCTCTAAGATTCTTCCGATGGATGACACAACCAGAGGATTTCTCTGCTTCAATTTTGATTATGATATGGAGGGGGAGGACATTTTTACAAGACCATTGCATCTATTCTAACTGCTCAGCGACCGACTACAAAAAAAAAAAAAAAAAACTTGATTTCACAGATTTAATGAGCACCTAAATCTTATATACTTGGTAGAAATGACTATTTTTCTTATTGATACACTGCGCATAAAAATATAAGCATCATTCTTAAGTAGGACATTCGGCAACTATTGTGAATTATGTTCATTTTATGCAATTGCTTACCTTTTAAGAATTTAAAGCTTTGTTAATGAGCTATGTATCATCGTAAGCCACGGATACTAATTGGGAAGGCATTTGTTTATTTACGTGTGCATATTCAAAATATGCCATGCACTGTATCTGAAATTTTGGAGACCACGTTTCTCACATAGCTTTATGAATTTTGCTCTGTATTTCCATATTTCCTTTGTTAATTCATATATGATGCTTTTTACATCATATATGAAATATATATGCTTTCTATCAGGTAAAAATAAATTACTGCCTCTAATAGAAATGCCTTCATGATTCAGAGTAGGTTCATTACTTACATTTGTGTCTCAAAATTTTCAAACGTCATTATTTCACACGTATATATATATATATATATATATATATATATATATATATATATATATACATGTTCTCTATCAGGTAAAAATAAATTACTGCCTCTCATAAATCATATATTTTAATTGTATCCGATTCTCATTAATTACTCCATTAACTGGTCATTTTCCAATAATTATGCTAATTTGAGGGAAAAAATGCATATTCTTTCCCTTATTTTCAGATCAAGGGATTTTTTTAATTCATTTCTCATTTTTTATGATTTCTTTTCAAATAACAGGGAAAATTTTAAACAAGGAGAATTTTGTCTGCTGCATTATAAATTCCATTTTGAGTAGAAATTTTAAATATTAAAATACAAAAGAAATGAATGATCTGCATATTCGTTTCGAAATAAATAATATTTACAAGAAATATAAAAAAAAGACTTATGAATGTTTCATAACTAAGCGGTTGTTACATGATATATATAAAATATCTAAGAATTCTGAAAATACTTTTGCTGAAAGTATTCACTATTATTACTTTGCGCTGTGAATAATTTCTTTAACCTTGGTGCATATTTGGTACCTATGTTAACAATGGTACCTATAAATTTTATAAATTCATTTGCATTATTAACTTAAAAAAAAACTGTTACCAAATTTTATTTAATTGATCTAATGTTTATTTTGCATAGTTCTCTTAAGTATTTAAAATTTTTTTTTTGATTACCATACAAGGGTGACAATAAATAATTTTAATATTTTTTCTAAATCTAAAAGATTTTTCCAATGCCTGGCTGCCCTTGGGATATACATATTCAGCCCAATAATTAGAGAATATGATGGCATCATATACATTAGGACAACCAGTGATTGTGCCATTTTCGCTACGAAATTGAAAAGATAAAGAAGATCAACACAGAGAGTAAAAATAACATCCAAGTTCAAACAAATTCGAACCTGGAACCTACTGATTCAAAGTTAGGGATACTAACCTCTGCAATACCGATCACCTCAAAATCTAAAGATAAAACTTTTTGTGCAAAAGTGTGTTATTTAAATTTGTTATGGGCTATAAAAATTCTTCAGTTTAATTTCCTTATGAAAACCATTTTTGGTTAAATTTTAAACCTACTTTCGGTTGCTTACTAATTTTATTTCCATTGCAAACCCAAAATCTCTGTAACAAACACCTGAAGTTTAGTAAATTGCTTAAAGCTATTTAAAAATTTTATATAATCATATATTATGTGCATGTATATATATATATTTATATATATATATATATATATATATATATATATATATATATATATATATATATATATATATATATATATATATATATATATATATATATATATATATATATATATATATATATATATGCATACATATATAGATTGTGAATTTTAAAATCCTTAATGCCAAGCTGGCAACAGCCGAATGGTTAGCGATCTTGCCTTCGGTTCAACAGTTCGTGGGTTCGAATCCCACCTTGGGCATGGATGTTTGTTGTGGTTCGGAATCCACGTTTAACCGTAGGCCCCGGTCTAATTATTCCTCGTGTGCAAAAAATGGCCGTTGAGTGAAAAGTAAACCAAGTATTAAAATTCCTTAAACTTAATCTTCAAATCAGAAATGTATGCACAAAAAAATTATGCTCATATCAAAATCATGCATGATTAACACCTATAACTATTTGCGTGAAAGAATGATAAGTTTAAATTTAATAAACCCTCCTTCCCGCAAACAATTATGATTTTCATCAAATCTGCAACCATAAAACATTGTATTAAATGATTAAATATTTACAATGTATTAAGTGGTTATAATTTTTTATATTTATAAAAATAGTCGTAAATATGAATTGTGATCGTTAAACAAGTTTAAGTCTGAATTCAAAGGAGAAACATATTTGAAATAATTCCTAATTTCAATCTGTGTTTGATTTATTTTTCCAATCCATGATTGTTCCATCCATGATTTATTTTTCCTAAGCTCAATTAGTAGCAATTTTCATCAAACCTACTATCGTAAAATAATTTTACGATAGTAGGTTTGATGAAACAATCTTATCTAACTCAACAATCTTATTTAATTGTTCCATCACTTTCCTAGTAATATGAAATATCCCTACACACTAGCCAATTCCATCCGTCCAATACCCTGGCAAATTTAGATATGCGTGCAATGCCCCATGCGATTCGATCACCGGTTTTCTGCCTTAACTACCTGTACTTGTCTCTCTGAATATCCTCAACTCTCCTCTTATGCATACCCTCGTTCTCAGATGCCCTGCTTCATAAACCAATACATCCACGACAGATAATCAATCAAAACTTGGTTGGGTAAACCCCATACGCCAAAACGTCACGTTCCTGTATTACTATTACAGGATGTGTTAGCACACACGATTCGGTCGCTTGGTCTTCTTGCTCCAATTTAACAAAGATTGATGTTAGATAAGAAGCGACCCTCTGATCCAGAGGCAGCGTGGGAAAGTGGCATTAAGGAGCAATAAAACTATGTTGTGCAGAAAATAAAATAGATATAGCTTTAGATTATAAAATTAGTCATGTAAACAAAAGTAACAGTGGAAAATTCGATATTTATGGATATTTTTAAGTTTTAATTCAAAAGAGTAGAAGATTAGGAAGAAATGATACTTTAATGATTAATCAACAAAACAGACATGGGCTTTCATTGTTTTTTTGTTTTTTTTTTTTTTCTTAATTTAAAACCCAAAGGGGACACACATAAAATTTTAAACTAGTTTTCTAATTTTTAAAGTTAGAGGTAGTATAGAAAGGGTAGTAAGGGGGAAAATACATCTTAATTTATTTACAAAAAAAGGTATGTTTAGAGGATGCAACTAGACTTACGGCAAAAATGCTATAAAAAAGAATAAAAAACAATTTTCTTATTTTCTTAAAGTTAAAATTAAATTAGAGATAACGTTGTATGATTAAAAGGAAATAACAACAATCTGCAAATAAATTATAAATATCTTTATATTATAAAATAATAAGCTTCACATGAAGGAAATGAACATAAAATATTAAATTGTTCGCAATTTTTAAAAACTAAAACAACCAAAAATCATGGGAAAATTAGGAAGCAGTTGAGTTTTGGTTGGTGTAAAATATAACGATGGTTTTAGCTTGCAAAATTAAAATTAAAAGAGAAAAAATCATAAAAATTACAATAGTTTGTAAAATTTTTAAATTAAAATTAATTTAGGAATAGTGTAGGAAAGGGATTAAGTATATTTAAATTTTAATTTTGCGTTATCCACAAAAAAGTAATATA
Source organism: Latrodectus elegans (assembly GCA_030067965.1). Classification (NCBI taxonomy): domain Eukaryota; kingdom Metazoa; phylum Arthropoda; class Arachnida; order Araneae; family Theridiidae; genus Latrodectus; species Latrodectus elegans. The sequence goes on along the minus strand of CM057822.1, from coordinate 11,160,832 downwards.
TTTTTATTATAAAATTAAGACTTAAAACCCACAAAACTTTATAAATTTTTATTTGAAAAATTAAAATAAAATCAAAAGCCAAATTCGTAAAAATATTAGTAAGAAAAGATATATCTAACTAATAAAATAGAGAAAACTCTGTATTATGGAGTTAGAAATGTAACATTAAGATCATAGACGTGATGCATTAAGCTATTTTATAATTTTTAATTAAAATTATCGCTAATTAATCGTGGGTTAGAAGGATCAAAGAGCAATAAAGATTAGTGGTGAGTGATCAATAAAATAGAAACAGCTCTAGAAAATAATACTACAATTATAATGAACAAAATCATTAGTTATGTGATGTATTTTTTAAATAAATAATGTTAAAGAGATGCGTAGAAAAGGAAGATTAGTTAGATATGAAACTTAACTGTATTACCAATAAAGCAAAAAGAGGAATTTAGATTACAAAATTGTATGAATGAAACGTAATAAAAGTAAGAAGTCTTGAAATAAATCTTCTTATTCTCAGAGATAAAGTAAAGTGAGACAGTACGGGAGAAAGAGAAACGGTATCCAAGAAAATAATTTTCTGAATCCTGAAATTAAAACATAACACTTCAAATTATTATTCCTAAATTTATATTCAATATAAAATTAAAATATGAAAAATGATGATTAGGAAGCAAATAAAAAAGCTAGTATAATATAGAAATTACTTAAATTATATAGCTAGAGTGGTGAATTATAATTATAAGATATTAAATTATTCTCTGAATTTTTATGTTCAAATAAGCTTAGCGACAAAGTAGAAAGGGTTGATAAATGACACGTAAAGGAACATAGCCTGTAAATTGGAAAATGTTCTAGATCATAAAATTAAATATATAAAAAATGAAAACAAACGTAAATCTTCAAATTCTTCATAGTAATAATTTTTAAATTTCAATAAATTGGATAAAAGAGGATTATGAAACTGTAAAATATATACAAGTAGCCAAAAAAGTAGTCATTAATTTTACAAAATTAGACTGGAACACAGAGGAGTTAACAGAAATAAAATTGTTCGTCGAGTTCTTTTTTTTATGTTTTTGCGTTAAAATGAAACTAGAATAAACGTGGGAAGGAAAATTATATAACAACAAAACACTGATGAACACCCAATAAAATGAAACTATAGATCATATAACAAGTCCTAATTCACAAAGAGAGTGGTAATCCATCGTAATTATTTCTTAAAATATATGTTAAAATTCAAATTAACTTATTAAAATTCCAGAAAAAATTAATTATATTAATGAGTATATCCACAGTAAATTTATTTATTTTTCAAGCATAACATAAATAGGTAATTACCACTCCATATTCTTTTGTCTAAAAAATATATAAATTCCTGGAAAATTAAATCTACAATTTTAATGTGAAAAGGAAAAAGAAGACCAATTATTGTATTTACATATTGCTTGATTTAAAGTTATTCAAAGTACGATTTTCAATTATTATTTCAATTACTGCTACGGATTGTATATTTCAATTATTACCCAAATAATTAGAGTATGCTTTGAATTTCATTTATGGATATAAATGAATTTATAATAGATTCATCCAATTAATTGGAATTTTCTGTGACTCTAAAAATATCATCTCATCTCTTAGAAGCTAACAGATGAAAGTAAATTAGTTACTATAGTTGTTACTAAATAATTCTAATTTAACTGGAATACATTTACTTTATCTGGCTATAATAAGAATTGTCTCTTAAATTCATAGAAAACTATACTCTACTAAAGAACCTTAAAGTGCTTTTGTAATTTAATTTGAAATAATCTGATACATCCATAAAGCACAATAAAACTCACATTTATTAAGCACTCACGTTTATTTACATGCAATTTATTTAATAGTATACTTCTGTAAACATTAATAATGCTCAGAAAAATAGATTTTTCATGTTATGCAGATATTATTTCTAATTATTATTATGTAATTATTATTAATTATTCTCTATAATGAAAAAATTAATAAGAAGAAAATGAATTTGTCTATCATTTTTATAATATTTTAGGAAATATATATTTAATATCTAAGATATCATACCATTTATGAGTGTGATATCTCTATTTTACCAACTTTACCAACTTTCCTTTTTTAAACTTTAAACTAAAAATTTCGAACAAAGCCAAAGTTGTATGCCTTGATTACACCCTGATAGGCTCTATTATATTCGTAGATCTTATTGACTTTACTTTTTCTAGTGTGACTTAAAATTATAAATTTTACATAATGAGGTAAGATACATGGTTTGATGTTGGGATAAAACAGATTATATTATATTTCCGTAGTCAAGTTGACATTTTAAATGTACATTTATTGAAAATTTAAATTCATCAGATTGGCAAACCAACTAACTTAAATTTGGGGGAAGACAAATGATGCTATATTTCTGATGCAAAATTCATGTCAGGCTTAAATAAATAGAAAACAAGCATTTTGATTTATATGCATTTTTGTAATGGTTATCTCTTGCTGACTAACCTTTGCCATAACAAGGCCAGAAATGTCTACTAATTTATCATTACCTAATAGGCAAATATGAATCAAGTCACGGGATGAGTAGTATTACCCACGTCATACCCCCACAATACAGTTTATAAGCTTTGAGCTACATTCATTCATCATCCCAGGAAAAAAAAAAAAAAAACAGAGAGAGAGAAAGAAGTGTCCTTGCCTGAATCAGGATTCGAAACCTGGTTCTTAGGATTAATGACGATAACCACACAGTCATCAGTGGATAAAATTCTGTAAATAATTTCAGCTGTAAAAATTAATATATTAATTTGAAAAATAAATTTGTATTTATTTCTATTAATAAATAAATCAAATTAAAACTCATGTTGTCACCAATTTATATCAAGCTCGTTTTCTAATTAAGGAATGGAAACCATTTATCTTAATGTACATTAATTAAAGTAAAAACATTTCTTTAAAATTAAATTATACTGAAAAATGTGTTCTTTCTATTCCAAAATTTACAAAATATATTGTCAATTATTTATTTATGAAATAATGATGAAAATTAAATTCGAACGAGTAAAATTTATTCAATATTAATATTTTTTATGAAATAAACATTTTCTTTCATACAAAACATGGTAATTAGAATGCGTGACACATTTTGGCTTTTATTTAAAATATAGATATTAGTAAATATATTATTAAAAATACAGGTAAAACCTATAAACCTATTATGTAAAAAACTTTCGCAATCTAATATACTTTTTGATCTTACTATCTTTCTTTCTGATGTTATGGGGATAAAAATTATTCCGATGATTACTGATGATTAAGACTAAAGCGGAAGCTGATATTGGTCAAAATTATTCGTAAATACCATTTTCCACTGCACTTAAATGATTCTCAAAGCAGCAATCTTGATTAAATTTCCTCATATTAATTCTAGAGCATTTTGCATTGAGTTTTAATTTAAATACATGAGTCAAAAGAAATATTTAATTCAGTAAAATCACTGATCAATGAAATTCATCCATAAGGGGACTCAAACGTGCTTAAAATTTGAATTTGTTCAAACGTAAAACTCAGTACAGTGTGTGCGTGTGCGTGTGTGTGTGTCTTAGGTAATTTTCCTTTCAAATAAATTTACTACAATGAAACTAAAAAAAGTGCTAAAGTTATTTTTCTGAGCAGAAAAATTTTAATAAATAAATATTTGTTAAAGAATATACGAACAAAAAATATATTTTCATAATTTCACATATTTAATTCCTTGAAATCAAAATTAAAGATTATAGGATTTGCAAATAATAAATATTCATAGTATTCCGCGAACTTTTTGTCATAATGAATAAATAACTAAAGTTTCCCTTTTAAAAACTTTGTTAGAATAGAAAAGAAACAAATAATCTCAAAAGATGTGTGTGTGTGATTTGATAAAATTAATTAAATACTATAATCCCCCTATAACACGGCACTCCTGTAATGCCTTTCATGTGATGCTATTTTATGTCCCTCGTATATGTGTTTCCACCCACATAATGCGTTGGTTCTAAACGTTATAATTCTGTACTACAAAAATTTTAATGATTTGTACAGTTCACAATCAACGTCGCATATTTTGTAAATTGTATTTTTGTAAAATAAAATTAAAATATATTGTTAAGTTTAGAGCGCACATTCTGCCAAAAAACATATCACTGTGAAACGTTTTTTCAGACAGTTCCTACAATGAATAAACATGTAACAAAACTGTTTTTAGAATTATTTGACTTATTTTGAAATTAAGTGTTTTTTAGTTATATTTATATTAGATTTTACTTAATTTGATTTTAATATAACATACGATTTTCTCGTACTTAGTTTTTCTTTAATATGTGATCTAAACGATCTTTAAAGAGAAAAGTTAAACTTGAATCATTTGTACATAACTCGTTATAAAAGGTTATACGAGCGATTTTACGAGAAATGATCGTATAACGCGTTTTCTTATAAAGCGGAAATAATATACCATCTTATTTGTTGATTACTGTGGTATAATTATTTACTTATATCATAGTTTATTTAAATTCTAAAATATCTTTGCAAAGTATATTCAAATACACACACACACATACATATATATAATATATATATATATATGTATATATATATATATATATATATATATATATATATATATATATATATATATATATATATATATATATATATATATATATATATATATATATATATATATATATATATATATATATATATATATATATATATATATATATACAATCCTATCATTTGATATTATCCAATAAGAGAAAAACAAAAACATTTAAATCGAAATGTTTTTTGAATTTGTTTCATAAAACTTTTACATTCTGTGTTTATGAATATATATCAGCTCCAGAGACACATATTTGAAGAATTTATAGCAGAATCAGATCCCCGGCTTCCAATCTTTCACCACGTGAAATACAAAATGATGAGATGGATGGTGTAACTCAATCCTCCGAAGACAGATCTCTGTATTCAATACGTCATCTCCAATAATCAAATTACCTGATAAAAAGTTGGATCCCAGGTTTGTCAATGCTATTCGTCACCGAATATCTAGTGCCGAGGCAAATTTTAAATCCATTACAACATTTTAGTGAAAAAGAAGCACTTCTGAGAAAGAAGGGAAAGACAGTCCTCCAAACGAGATTGCTCTCTTTCATGTCCCAAAAATTCTCAGCTGAGAATTCTTCGACATTTATCTTCATATCCAGAAGGGTGCCCGAATCAATCTTAGTTTACTCGGCCATCCCCCCTTCCAAACCTTGTCTACTCTTACTCTCTCTAGGGTAAAGAAAGGCGATGCTATCTGGTGTTACAATGGATGTGCCCGACGTCATCGAAATCGTTGCCTTGACTGTGATCATACTCTCCATTTTTTTCTCATGTTTTTTCTTCTCAAACAAATCGCTGAATAGGACCCGATGATTGAGAAGGCGAAAGTTCCGCGTGTCAGAACAAGAGGTTATAGATGTGGCGTCATGTCATCAGCCCTAAGTTAACGAGGTCTACCCCTTCCCAACGCTTTTTGTCAAGAAGAAGATGGTAAATATGTAATATGTTGTGTAACGTGATATGCCGTTTTTTCATAATTGTGATTAGTAGCACTTCTCATCGATTACATCAAAACATTTCTTGAAATTGGTAAATAAAAGTAAACGATCACAAAATATTTCAAGGAATTTATTATAATAAATAGGAGCCTTCGTATTTCTTTTTTCATGCAAGAATAATTCAAAAAAATAATAATTGAATCCATTTTTTTAATGTTTTCCAAATTCTTAGTTAAATTATTCTTTGTAACTTTGTTTCATTTTTGATATTTGATTGTAGGAAGTGATTGCCTTATAAATATCTAAACAGCATACGTTTCCATTGTTAAAAAATTGCTAAATGTTATTTGCCATGAAATTCAAACTCTTTAGTGTAGCATTATAAAATAATGCAACAGAAAATGTAAAAATATGAGCGTTGTTTTAAAAATAATTTATAAACAGATATTAATCCATGTTATATTTTAAGTTTAATGTATACTGTTTGTTTTTCCTCTTATGTTAGACATAACAAACATGCTCAAACTAATATTTAAAAAATGTTAATTAAATAAAATGATTTCAAGAAGATATTCAAAATATAATAATAAATATAGTTCAGCTTTCTTCTAAGAAAGAAGCAAATTTAATTTAATTCAGTTGATTTTTTTTATAAATAAATTCAAACTTAAAAAAATAGTAGCAAAATGCCCTTTTTACTGTACCATTTTGTATGAGAACAACAAATTTGCACACAACTTTGGTAATCAGTTTATTGAAAGATTTCATAATTTGATCTTCTCTTAATAAATCCCGAAACATTGTCAGTTAGTTTGACTAAAACATCGTCCACGTTGATTTTAATTCTTCAATAGCGTGATAACAATTTCAGGGTTGATGCATTGGTATTTAATTCATGATTGCACTTCCAGTTAACACATAAATGTTTGCAGTGGCTGAATTTAATTTGAACTGTTGCTCCACGTCAAATTATCCTTCGGACACAAAAGAGCAATGAAATGCAAATCAAGACTTGGAAATCAAAAATATCTTAAAAAGGTGCTCTTAGATTTGCATAAAAAATGTAAAATACTTAAAAGCTACTTGTATAAAAATGAAAACAACTTCCAGTAATGTTTATATAATATTAATTGAATATAAATTGTTATTTATGGAAAATACAGTAAACGGATCATTTTTTGGTACTTCTAAATTAATTCTATGAATCTGTTAATTATTTTATTATTCTGTAATTACGGTGATACATTAACGCGATGATAAGACTTTAGTCATAGGGAGATAAGATTACATTTTTCTACTTAGTTCATCTAAGCATGTTTACTGCATATTTTAGAATAGCTTAATCCTTTAATTGAAAGACATAAATAAACCGATAGGGTTGACAAAATATAAAATTACTGAAAATCTACCAGAGAATATAAAGACAGCCTTGCCAACAATAGAAGAGCTGGAAGCTGAGTTATCAAAAATTTCAGATAAAGAAAAGTAATGCTATTAAAATCGTTCAAACAACTATTTAGTAAGCCAAAAATCAAAAGTTCAGCCTGGGACGCTGCAGGCTCAAGAAGAAGAGTAATGTATTGGCAGGAACAGGAAGTATAAACAATTTGCTGTCTCAAAGCCTTGAAACTTTACGTAGTAGATCACGTGATATGGTGAGAAAAAATCCATATGCAGTTAAGTGGAATTTTAACATTTTACAAAAGACTACATGGGGGCCAAAATCAGTTATAAGGTATTTTAGCATCCTTGTCTTCCTGTAACATTTTAATTGTTTTCCTTGTCTTCCTGGTTTGGAATCCATTGTCTAATTAACACCCATGTGCAAAAATGAATCGTTTTTTGGTTAAACGAAAATCCCTCTAAACTTCCCGTTGAAAATAGAAATATGTCTCTGAATAACTGCTGTTCAACAATGGCTAGTATCTAACCTGGAATATCTTATTCAGTAAATTGATATCCTACTATTAGATGACTGTTAGCCCATTTAAAAGCGTTTAGATTCTATTGTTTCTAATATCCATGACTAAGATAATCATAATAAAAATTGCAATTTAAAATTTAAAAGAAATTTGACATTTATTGTCTAAATTTAATTTCAATTGATGAACAATTTTCAATATATTTGCAATGTTATTTGAGAAATAATGTAATTATAGCATGAATATAACAATTAATTTAAGAAATCGCCTATGTCTATTCACTAAAAATTTATCATGTTGCTTAATTATATATGAATTTTATATAAGAAATGAAAATTTGCTGTTGCTACTTATCTCCCTAGCATAGGAAAGACTACACCAGATCCAATAGGCCCCAATGTGCCACATCTTCAATCAGCATATCCTGCTTATCCCACAGCTGCTTTTAAGAGGCACCAAGACTATTCAGTTGGTTAGCAGGATTGGGTTAGAGGGAGCAAAAACTAGGAGAGGAAAACTTCTCCGCATTCAGGAACTTCAAACATTGAAATCAGAGTTCTGTAAAGTTAATTTATTTCATTTAATATGATTTACTGTCTGCATACACATGAATAACTGTGGAGAGAGATCACAAAGACAATTCCAGTCATTGTTGTTCAACATGAGATAGTTACGCTTTTGTTTCTGATTTTAGTAAGGTTGTTGAAGCAAATTACAGTAAGTGCTTTAGAGATTTCCAGATTTTTTTCTTTGCGAAATATAAATATGACCTAATAAATAACAATATACTTTTTGAAAGTTATTTGGGGGGATAATCTAATACCCCAATTGTCCCATGTCTTGCAAAGAAATTCCGCTATTAGGTTATCCTCTGTATTGTTTTAGCGTTATCAGGAGAAGTCACTGTAGAAAATATATGGTTCGCCATTTTCATTCAAATATTTATCTGTTATCTTTTACATCGAAAGAAAAAAACTATCTATTTCCTAGACGGTTTCATTTAATTCCACTAATAAGACACTGAAAGATAAATGTATTTCTTGATTCTAAAAACGTGATAGCAAACTATTCAAGTTATTTGATAAATACCTTCAAACCCATTATTTCTTTCTCTTTTGGGCTGGTGTATTCATTATAAATAATACTCTCTTAAGCCCATGTCAATACAACAAGCATTAATATGAAAAGAAATTTCGCTTCTAAAAATAAAGGCAACAGTAACATTCCAGACATTTCTATCAATCAAGCCGTTCTGAATTACGGTTGCAGTTTTTCAACAACTCATTTTACGTCAAAGAGGTTTCTCCACACGGATATCTAAATGAAAACTACTTTGCATTTTTCTTCATTCACTTTAATTATACATCAATTTATATATTCCTCCCTAAAGGAGAATTTTCCCTTCATTTGCGGGGAAAAACGGAAAACAAAATCGATGCTAGAAATGATTTGTCGTGTGTAGGTGTGCGAAGAGGAAGGATTTAAGGGCTGCGGTTGGGAAGATTAGGTTTATCGATGTTTACTGTGACAGGGGAACACTATCATCGAAATTATGGGTTATCGCCAAAAGACCACGAATTCTTTACTTAAAAATAAAAAGGGAAAAAGAAATCCCCAACAAAATCCTCTTCCTGAGTTCAGCTTAAAAGTGATTTATGCGTGCGTGTCTACAAACAAAAAACTAAAAGTACATTATTTCAGAATTCCAAAGATAAATAGAAAATTTAATTCCTTTTAGTTTAACACATAATATAAATAGTAAATACCAAATATGTTTCTTTTAAAAATTGTGTTTCAAGCTTAGGTAAGATTAATTACAAATTTTATTTATGCAATTTTATTATAAGGGCATTATTAAAAATGCTTCTAAGAAATTTTAATTAAATTAATATAGGAAAAAAATGCAAGCATACGATGCATAATTACAAAAAGTCGTATAAATCTTTTTCAAAATGTTTGCAATGAAATTTAGAAATATTTAAACAGAAAATGAACAAATCAAAATTAATATTGGACAATAATTTTTCTTTAATCAGAGTATGATATTTTCAGAGAGTTTGAGCTTTGCTATACTGCATATTTAGTACTGTCATCTTTCGTTTCAATGAAAATGAAAGAAATAATTTTACTTAATTGATTATCAAATAAGTTTATAGAAGTTTTAAAATTATAATGTTTCATAAAATTATTTAGCATATTTTAAAACTGATGTCATTATAATAACGTGTACTGTTTTCTACACTCTATTAATTAATAAGCAATATTAATATATGTAAAGAATTATGAATTGTGTACAACAATGAGTTAATAATTTGATTTATACAGGTAATGTGACTTACGCAAGGTCTTACACATTTCGGTATTTGGTAATTCAGAGTATAATGAAATCATAGTTAATTTAATGATATTAACAGCAAGTAGATTCAAAACTTATTTTAGTTCTTTCAATTTACATGTATATGAGCCCTTTCGTTGCACGAAGAATACGAAGATTTTAATTGATGTCACACTTACAACAAGGGAACTTATTAGATATAGCCATTGTGTTCCTATCCCTTAGGTCTCCTATGTGCTTTTCATTTCTCGAATCGAAGGTTAATAATTTCAGTAAATAGTGGCACGAAAAATAACATTTAAACATTGTCATTTACGCTTAAGAAAATATTTATAAATTACTTGATTTCTACCTTTAACAACTCTTAATGTATAGCCTATAACAGGTTAACAACTTATAAGATATTTAGTATGAATCACTACCACCATATCAGAAAGAAAGTATTGAAAAGGTAAAGAAGAGGTATTGAACAGTATAAACAGATTAAAAATACTTAAAATAAAATAAAGCCAAGCTTGATATTTAGTTAATATACATTTTGTATCATAAAAATATATATCTTTGAATTAAACAAAGTTTTCATTTCTAAATATTATTATGCTTGTCATGTCTTTTAAAACACGAATAAAGAAGACTGTTTAGATTATATGAACTTCTACAAAATATTTCCATGTCAAAAACAAACTAAATCCATATAAAAAATTATGTACATATAAGTTTACTTATTAAGGTACAATAGAATGTTATGATATTTAGAATTATACAGTTTTCCGGAATTTTTGGATTTGCTCTCAACAGATTTTCTAAGACGTTTGCAAACATATCATAGATATTCTTGATCACCAAAAAGGGGTGGTTAATTAACACCTTTTCAAAGTGATACTTCCTGCTGTGGAACATCTGCAAGCGAAATTATCTTCTCAAAAAATGAACTTGTTTCTAAAATACTACGATGAACCTTTTAATATTTTGTTCCTAATAGGCAGAATTTTCAATTTTGAGTCTCTAATATCACAGCTAATTAACTTTGAAAATCACTTCTTAGTGTCTAAATCTGATACTCTTAGATTCATTCGGTCACCAATATTACCAGAAAAAAAAAGGTTAAGATGCCTGTCAACATCTGTTTGGTCTTAGTTTTTAAGCATTCTTTAGCACTCATTCTGTTTTCCTGATTTTCTTACCTCGTTAAAATAACTGTCAAGTTAAAATGGATCACTTCATCATAATCTTTTTGAATCACAAAATGAACTGCAGGTAAACAATCAGCTATTAATAAATTATTTTTCTTCACATTAGAAACAGTTTCTACTTATAGACTGACTTTACTCAGGCTTTTATTCAGTTTACTGTCTTTCTTCAAGTCTTTTACTTGACAAGTCATAATAATTTATCTGGAAATGGTAATTATTATTATTTAATTTAAAATTTTGTTTTATTTTAATATTTAAAAAAAACATTCATTGAAATAACTAGAGAGGTTATATTTTAATTTGAGTAGGTTTGATAACTTTATATTTTTCAACACGACTTGTATAATGTAACTCTTAATACTGTTTTAATTCATCTAGTGAAAGCAAATAAGGAAACAGCCACTGTTATTTAAATTTATGAAGTGAAATATAACTTCGTTAAGCTTCATTTTAAGTTATAATGTTGGTTTCTTAAATTCTTAGGAATGAAAATTTTAATGTTATTTGAAAATGTATATTTCGAAGTATAATTTTTTTTATATAAAATGATCTAAATTTATCACATTCAAATTGTGGTTGAGAATTTTTATAAACTAATCACAGCAAATGCGAAAATTATTTAATAATTTATGAATCAACCAGGTTTAGTGGTTATGAATTTTATATACATATCATGAGTAATAATTTATAATTACCAGTTCATGGTATCAACTGTAAAACAAACACACACATGCAGATATATATATACATACATACATATATATATATATATATATATATATATATATATATATATATATATATATATATATATATATATATATATATATATATATATATATATATATATATATATATATATATATATATATATATATATATATATATATATATATATATATATATATATATATATGCATTTTACAGACAATACGACTATATAACAAAATTTCATTTCATTTTTTAGATACTAATTGAAATTATTACTAACTGCAGATAATTAAAACAGTTTAAAATTAAGAAGAAATTTGTTTTCATTAGAGTTCTATCTCTGAAGAAAGAGTTTTTCTCTTAATCGGCAAAACAGGAATAAATTAAATGCAATGTTAAGATTGACTTCCTCTTTTAAAAAAGTAAATTAAATTTTAAAAGGATTTAAATTTAAAATTCTTGAAATAAAAATGCTTAGTAGGACATCTTACGTTACATTTAGTTCTACACACGTGTAAATTACCTAATTTTTACAATACATATTCAAAATAAGCTCATTTTTTGTTGTCTATTAACATAAATATGTCGCAGCTTATATATAAAGCTAAAAAACACTAAAATCTGATCAATATATGTAATTATTTCGTATTATAATAGACCAATTTGTGAACTTTCAATAATATCTCACTCCCGAATAATTATTCTTGTTAAATGCATTTTTGTTTAAAAAATATGAATAAATTATTTCTTTTTAATTGGAAACTTAAAATTAGCTTTAATAATAATCATTATATTTTACTTTTATTTCCTAAGTTTGTGTTTGTTCAGACTTTGGCATTACTTTTTTAGTGTAGTTCTAGAATTCTTTATAAAATATATAGAAAATAAAATTTAATAATTAATTTATGGGACAAGCGCAATTTAAATCATATAATTAACAATAATATATATGTGGATTATTAGAAATTTTGATATTATACATAAATCATATACTCTATTATATAATAAATATGAAAACCTTTAATTATCATTTGGTTCTGAAATCAGATAAATATATTATATATATGAGTACAAAATAAACATTTATATGAAATTATAAAAAAACTGAAAAATGTAAATGTAAAAATTAAATTAAACAAATATAAATTGAAATTTAGCAATGTACTAGTAATGTGTAAAGGAACTGTTCATAATATTCTACAAACATAATAATTTCTATCAAAGTCAAATAAAAGGAAAACTACGTATATTGGTTCAATAAATGCATGGAAACTTTTCAAGTGGATTTCATATTACGTAATGGAATCATAGGATTTCTTATTGCATACCTGAATTATATTTCTGTAATCCTCTTCGCCAAATTTTATGTATTTCTATTATTTTCCCACTCTCTTGTAGTCCTCCGCTTCAGTCATAACTCAGGAATGCTAAAAATGTGTCAATGTGACAGTTATGATAACACAAAAACATGTTCATCAAAATTTTCAGAATTTTTAAATGTATTACTATGCACAAATCCGTCAGATTATCCGTTAGAAAAACATTTAAAAAAATGAACTTTTTATTCTGTAAATTAAAAACCGCCCTGTGTAATAATTTACTGACTGTGTTATAACTGGTAACTTATTAGAATCTGTGAATAATTATGCACAGCCAAAGCATAAAATTTTGATTAATTAACACATTTCATAATGTTGATTCAGAATTCAAGTTACTCGGTAACAGGTGGGTATTCCATACATGTTAAACTTACTTAAAGATTATGTATAATAGTGTAAACGAAGTTTACACACATGTAAACTTCGTTTACACTATTATACATACATTATGTTGCTAGAAAGTCGCTGAACAGTACATTAAGTTTAACATGTATGGAATACCCACCTGTTACCGAGTAACTTGAATTCTGAATCAAATTCAGGTGACGAAATCAAACTTGAGTCATTATATACTTATTCTTACTTATAATATGTAAATCTAAGTTCAAAAAGTTGCATGTTAAATGGTTTCCTTTTAAATATTAAGCAGTAGTTAACTATCCATTTCCAGTAAATTATTTACTTTGTTTGTTTTCAATACATGCATAATAGTGTAAACAAAGTTAAAAGTACAGAATAAATTTTTTATTTTAGCAAAATTTTAATGAACTCTAAACTACAAAACAAAAATCTGCAAAGTAAATTATTAGTTTACACTCGTACATACATGTTTATTTTCTTTACTTTTTAATAGTTAATACATTTTTGTACATTCAAAATTGTAGTAAACAATTTTCAAAACAAATTAACATCGATAATTCGTTTTCTTTCATTTAATTAAGTTTAACTTAAAGATTATTTTGTAGTTCAATGGTTAGTAGTTAATGACTTATTTAAGGAAAGATTCAAAATAATTAACTAAATTTATTAAAATAATGTAAGTTATATTAAACTCAAATCGTTAATATTGAATCTAAGTTTAAGAATTTGGAATTTAAAATTCCATTATTTTTCCCTGTATTAACTCTCACCAAGTTATTTATTTCTCATTCTTTTTCCATATCATTGTAATTCCAAGAAAGGGGAAATAAACTAAATATTTATATTAATTGTATATTTCACAAGTAAAAATTTGCATTAAAATTATATCTAAATATTTATTTTTGAATCGGTTTCACCTAAAATCAGTAAAATATAGACACTTTAAGCTTCCATTGTTAGTTTATAAGTCATAATTCAATAGTTATATATATATATATATATATATATATATATATATATATATATATATATATATATATATATATATATATATATATATATATATATATATATATATATATATATATATATATATATATATATATATATATATATATATATAAACAAGATGCACCCAATTTTCTGATTATAACAATAATTCTCCTGTAATATTCTTTTATTTACTCAGAACTATTTTTAGTTCAAAACTCTCTGAAGACAAAGTAATATAATTTAAATTAATTTTCAATTTTTTTATTATTTTTAACAAAATTTATCAATCCTCGAAAGTGTTCGTTATCGCACTCCTGGAAAATAACGGAATATACTGGTGTCCGTATCACTTGTGTGTATTTAAATTAATAAACATGTTTGTCTGTAGTCCCAATTAAGATACATTCTTACCATTAAAATTCACACGGGGTGCTTTGGTTAGCCTGATGGAATTTCGCTCATAAAATAACGTGTAATTGACAAGAGTGCTATGTGTTCGTCAATTAGTTATAATCCTGAGTCGGCAGGCTTATCGAATAAAGATACAATTTGGTGTATTAATATTCCCCAAATGGAGTTGCTGTAATCTGCGTACTAATGGTCATTAGTCATTCTATACCGAAACTTCTCTTGAATCATCAATACACTGTTTGTTGTTAAATTATTGCACATTCAACTCGGCTTAAGATAGGTTTTGGGATATTGTTTACCCTCTTATAACTTATTAATATACGCTGAAACATGCATAAATTGTTAACTAATTATCCCTAATTATATTTGTGTTATTAAATATATGCTAAGTATGAACTGTTTGAAATTCATATAGTTTACGAAACTATCATAAATGTTAGGCGTAAATTAATTTTAATTTTCCAGCCATTACGTTGGAAATCATAGATAAAATATTAATGAATTTTATCATTGTCTTAAACTCTCATATAATGCATCTAATTCATTATGCTTGAAAATGTTGCCTTCTTAAGAAAATATTAATTTTATGTTTTTCTTGATTTAACAAATAGCTTGGTAATATATAAGGTGTTTGCCTATTTTTGTAGTTAAGTGATTTGAATTGGTAATAATATTACAAAACTTTCAATAATAATATTTATCACAAGATTAAATAAAATATATAATTTGTCTTTAATAAATTGTAACTTCTTCATGACGACTATTAATAGACAGGAATACAAATCAAATGCATTTTAAACAGGAAAATGAACCAAAGTCATCTGTCTTTTTTAATAGCATACCATACAAGTAAACTGACTGAGGAAATCAACGTATATTTCAAAATAATTCATTTGGGGGAGATTTTATAAATAGTATAAGCCTATTGCAAAGGAAAAAATCTGGAAACAACCAGCTATTCCAATTAATGCATAAAAATCATAAAAACTGCAATGCCAACTAAGAATTGTGAAACTGGGTGGGGATTCAAAAAAGAAATGTTAAATATCTTAAACAAAAAATATTTTTGGAACATCTGAATCTTATATTCCCTTTAAGATATAATAGAATAATGAAATGCATCAAAGGAAAAATTAAAATATGAAATAAAATAAAAAAATTAGTAAAAAATGTAAATAATACTCTAATTATAAAGCATTTGATCAAAAATAAGCAGTTGGGGTTAATAAACATAATTTTGAAAACAATTGTGAGCATTTTTTTCTCTTTAAACACAATAATATAATTTATACACAGAATGTTTATATTTAGTCATCCGGGTTAAATTTGAGAAAACTATTTCGTAAGTATTAATATCCATTTCGTAAGAACTCGTATCAACTAAATTTAGTCCTAAAATAGTATCAATCTAGTCCAAAAATGGTCCCAATCTAATATGATCTCTCTCCCTCTCTGCTTGAATACTTCTAATCTAAGACTTCAATTTCAAGAATTCCTGAAACTGGATTTGAGTATTTAGGTTATTTAATAACAAAATTTTAAAAAATAATGTAAAAGATAGCATATTTGGGTATAGCATATTATATTTGAAATGCGGATGGAGTTTAAGAAAATTCCTTAATTTAATTGTGGAATGCATGTAATTAAATACATAAGAATATTTCTTAAGATGCAATATATTAAATTAACAAAATTATAATTATGTTTTTTATTATTATTTATAATTTATATCATTATATTTATTTTAGGTAGTTATAATGATAACATATGATATAAATTATAAATAACAGAAAATATATTTATGTGTGTAGAAAATATTTATTTATAAATAATTTTTATACATTATATGATTAAAATATTTAAAATTGCATTCCAGTAATATTTTACATATAGCTGCATTTTCTAAATTTATACAAAAAAAATTAAGTTTCTTCACGTTTTATAGGAAATTTAAACTTTTCAAATGATAACCCTTTATTGAACGAATTGTGAATTGGTTTATTAATTTTATAATATAACAATATTTCCTATCCTTAACTAAAATTAATGATAACTCAAGTAAAGATTTTTTTATCTTTTTAAAATAATCTTTTATTAATTTTTTTATCAACAAATGTATAAAAATATTTGGATTATTTTACAATGATGTAAAAATAGTTCAATTATTATGACCAACAGTGATGATTCAGTTCCAAGTTAAATTTATAACACAATGCACAAAAGTTCGATTCTAGAAAATATTTATTACCAATATTTCCTTATTGTGCAATTCAGAGCAAAGCAATATCAGATATTTGTTTGTGTTATTTTTGGAGAATTGTAGGGAAATGGCTGTAGGGTTAAGGACTTTGGAAATTATATATGAATGGCACATGTATGTAATTAATTTGTCTTTTGTTTATAACTTTAAAATTTCATTTTGTCATGCGGAATACGTAAAATGTCTTCTTTGTATTACTAAACAAACATATATTATTATTATTTTCTTTATGACTTTAATATTAATTTTCCTCTAACATATATGCACAAAAAGTATTTATAACATTAAATAAAAACATTAGAAATTGCATGTCATTGGATAATTTCGTAAGGAACATAATTATATCAAGAATATGCTCTCGTTTATGGGATGTTTTCATCCATCGGAACTTGTGTGATGAATACATTTTGTAATCAACATTTAAGTAAAATTTATTTACAACTAAAAAATAACTTAAATACTGACTGAAAGATGCGTAAATGGAATAAAAATAAAAATTTGAATTTTATTTTAATTTTTAGTTTATGATTAAGCAATCAGATTGTGCGATTGAATATTTACTTCAAGCAAAGAAATTTCTTTTTCGGTCTGATCTCGGAAAATCTCGTAAAATTACCATATGTTAACATAATTAACACGTAAAAATTGAATCAAGAGATTATGATCTGATTGTCAAATCATGCATGAACTTAATAATTTCAGGCCTACATTCTTATCTTCATGAATGCATTCATACATTCTTTTTCACAGGAATTCAACCATATATTGTTGTTTTCATCAATTCAATCCCACATTCCTATTCTCATGAATTCAATCCCATACTTTTGTTCTTATGAATTTAATCCTACATTCTTATTCCGTTTGATAAATTATATAGAAATATATATTTATATTTATAAGATTATAACTTACTTTTAATTATTCATAAATACTAGTATAAGAACATATGTGAATTTATCAAGTCTTTTAAATGAAAAATTTTAAAAAAATGTTATATTTAGTAACATTATATTTTTTTAGTTATATAGATATTCATAAAATTATGTTTGCGTCTTTATATAAAGGAATAGGTATGCAATATAAATCACATTATATATATTTATGCGTGTGTGTTTTTATAAATCATACATTCTTGTATCCATAGCTAAGACACGTAGATATATTTAATGTTCATAAAAATAATTAATATATAAAAATGTTTTTCATGTAATTTTAATTATGCATTTAATTCAGAAGTTTTGCACATTTTTACTACATTAAAAGAAAAATGTTTTTAAAATCGCAATGCAAAAACAACTATTATTTATTCAGAAATCCATTTTTGCATAATAAAAAGTTAAAAAAAGAGAATATTTAAAACAATAAAGTAGTATCTATATATCTTAATAACAAATTAAATATTCCAAATTAAAACAAGAGAAATAGAATATATATATATATATATATATATATATATATATATATATATATATATATATATATATATATATATATATATATATATATATATATATATATATATATATATATATATATATATATATATATATATATATATATATATATATATATATATATATATACTTTAATCTTGATATATAATATTATTCTTAACTATTACTGCTCAATAGATATAATTTCTTAATATGATAAAATAGTTTAATAATAGTATTAACTGCATAATTAAAAATATGAACTGCATAATTACATTAGACATAGCAAATAAAAAAAAAGTGCTGAACAATTACAATAAAAAAAAACTTTAAACGAAATTTTCACTAATACTATCACTTTCCAATAGGCATAGATTCTGTAATACTCAAAAGAAACTTAAGGATTATGTAAACTTTTTTTTGCTTATTAAAGAAGAAAAAACATAAATTAATCTAGAACATAATAAAAATATTAAGTGTGAAAATAATTATATTTCATTTGAATTATGAATGAAATGGATAACATGTGCAAGATGAAGCTTAAAAGAATCTGATTATTATCAACTCCCGAAAGACAGCTTATTTAATACTCAAAAAGTTTAAAAAATAATAAATAAAGCAGTCAAATCTAATTCTACACCTATTTGCTTAAAAAAAACTTAAAGAGATAACTCCAAATGACGAAAATATTAATTAAATAGCTTTATATGTATTAAAACAAACTGTTGAATAAATACAAGAGAAAAGTTTGAAAAAAATTGCTTTTTACACTGAACAAACTAATCCAATTCACTTTTTCTTTTGTGTACTTTATTGGTTGAACATTTCAATACTTAATTTCTTACTGGTTTTTGCATTTGCTGACTTAAAACATAAAGATTAAGCTTTCTTATAAGCAAATTAGAGTAAATATGCAAAAATATTTTAATATATATTTTAGTTTATAAGCAAGATAAATAATTAAAAGGGGAATCTTATTTTTATTAATCCATAAAATTCATTTCATTGCATTAAAAATGTGAATAGTTGCTAATAAAATGAATAATTATTGCATATTTCACTAAATTGAAATAAACTGAATACATCGACATAAAATGGTTGAAAATTTGAAGAAAACTATAAAATATTAAAAAAAAATTATTAAACTAATCAAAACTTATAGCACTTTCACCGCTAGAAAAAAAAATCAAATAAACGCATGTAATTTGAAAATTACTTAATTTCTTCGAAAATTTATTCTCAATTTAACATAAGCTAAATCTATTTTTAAATCTAGCAATAATACGCTGAATCTAGCACTTTGAAAATCGTCGTATCGAAATCAAATGGAAGAAGCTGATTAAACTGCACTTAAACTTCTATCCAATAAGAAAAATGGCGAAGTAGGGGGGAAGTATAGTAAATTTGTGGAATTCCGTTCTCACACCAGATGATCGTTCGCCTCATTTAGCTCATCGGGAAAAGGCCGACCAAACGATAAATAGAGTTTTTAGCAGTTGAGTAGACCTAACCACTGATATTTTTTTTCCATTTTTTTCGTATTGCTTTTTCGATACTTTTTTTTATATTATTTTTGTATCTTTCCATGTCTCGAGCTTTATCTCCAGTGTTTTGTTTCCATTAAGCTCCATTTGCGTCGTTGCGCCATTTATCTCGAATTACTAGGTTCGAATATATTTTTAGTTCTTTCTGTGGAGCTGTTGTCGTTACTTAAGGAGGTCTAATGCATGCGCTCTCAGAGGAAAAAGACACTCGTCTCTTTTTGAAGAAGTGCACTTTTGTGCTCAGCCTACTCAATTTCCCTAAAACCGATGAATTAATGTTCATCGTTGGTAAGAGAGATGAAATTTGCTTTAGCCTATTGCGCACTACAAATCTTTGTTTTCTTTTGTTTCGAGACACTAAATTTAGCTTCCTTAACGACGGTGTGGGTAAGAAATTACTCAAAGGGTAATCAATTAGATTTCCTTACACTTAAATCAATTCAATTACAAGCTCTTGGAAATTCGAGCACTGATACTTAAACTAATATAACAGTTATCTTGAATAAATCAGCTTAGGGAGTTTCATATTTACGTCAATTAGAAGCGTTGCTGCTGTGTATGTATATATATATATATATATATATATATATATATATATATATATATTATATATATATATATATATATATATATATATATATATATATATATATGATTTATATATGAAGTTTATCAAAATGTAAACTTTATCACCAAATTTATTCGTTAAACCAAAGGATACCCAATTCTACACCGAACTCAATATGCATTATCTATGCATATGCATACGGTACGAACTTATGATTTAATAATTGTTATTGTTTTATTTAATTATTTATTATATGAGCCATATATATTATATGTGGTAATACTTATTACATTAACTGCAGCTTTTATTAAAATTTTAATTTTTCTGACATTTCTGTAACGGACAAATCCTGTTGTAAACACATTCATGTATTAAAAGATGCATTATTAATTTTTGTAATAATTGTATTATGAATCACATATGTATTACATTCATTTACTCTATTACCTTAGCCGAGTGCGTGAGGAATTTGGATGAAATTGATCTTCGTAGATATTTTGACATTTTCGGTGATTGGGAAAATTAGTTATCTTATTTATAGAAGAATTTAATGTAATTTTAAGTTTAAGTGAGAGTTTTATGAATTTTCACAGAATAATTTTGTCAATTTTTATATAAGATTTCGGAATAAAATTGTACAGTTCAAAGAAGCATGTTATAAAACGTCAAAATTCACCTCTTGCATAGTTTAAGCAAAATATTTAATTTAACGCTTTGTTGATATTATAAATACTTTCTATACATGTAAATTTTAATATGATTAAAAGTATCTTCAACTATTATCAGTCACTTTCCTTTGTATAAAGGATATTACAGATTACTTCATATACAAAGCTACTGTTAAGAATTGGGTGACACATGAATTTTCAGATTAACAATTGCTTTCAATGCAGGGATGTAATTGAGAAATGCATATAAATTTCAAATACATCCTTAACTTATTACCTTAGTAATACTATTCATAAATTTATTAACTTAGTATAATTGCTTAAAATTAACAAATTAGCACTAATAAATAATTTCTAAAAACTGTACTAAGAATTGGATAACACTTGAATTTTTAGTGTGATAATTGCTTTCAATGCTGGAATATAATCAGGGAATGCACATAAGTTTCGAATACAGCCCAAACTTATTAACTTAGTAGTTATATTCATAAATTCACTAATTTAGTATTATTGTTTAATATTAATATATTAGCACTAATTTGTATTTCGTTAAGAATAACCTTTAACGCAACAGTATTAAATAAATTTAATACTGTATTATTTCATCTGTATTTAATAATACTGTATTAAATAAATAGTATTTAGCACAAAGCAAATTTTTGATTAATTAAATTTATTATGCATTTATAAGTAATGCTCCATTAATATATACAGTTTATACTATTAATATTAAAAGATAAACGTATATAAAATTTTCTAAGCAAAAATAAAATAATTTAAAACAAAGTAAATTATTCTCATGTAACATATTTTCAAGAATCATTTTTTTCTGTAGCTAATAATGTGTGGTTTGTTTGTTTGTATAGGTATCACCTTATCATTCATGATTCATAATCTTTTTTAAATCACGATAACCAAGGCATTTGATTTTCAATTATTTATAAAAATTATGAAAGAAAGGTTAAAATACAATAAATGAGTTAGTAATAAAATCTTATCCCGTCAATATTAACTTATTAAATTTATTCTAGGAAAGTTTTTTACTGAAACCAATTTTGGAAAAAATAAAACTCGAAATTTGCATGACTAGAATATAGAGACATAATTCAGGAAGATTTTTTGCACTTTTTTAAATTTTATTTCATGAATAACTGCAGTCTTTTTGAAAGGTAATATAAAATTTAATTAACTTTAATAAATTTTGTTATTTTTCATTTTAATGTGGGAAAAATATTAAGTTTGAATTGTTAAAATTTCTTAATTACAATAAATAAAATTTTCAACAATGAATAAATGAGGCAAATTATATCTGTTATCAATAATATACAAGACTAACATAGAATAATAATTTAAAGCTGGCTTTTAAAATTTTAGACTTTTACTGAATTCCTGCCGGCCCACTTGTTGCTCATTTCGAAAAAGTATTACTTAATGACATTTTTTACATAGTTGCAAAGTAAATTTGAGTAAGATGACTTGTATAGTTGCAAAATGTTTTATAAATTTATGAGGAAATAACAATATCAAACAGTTCTTGTAATAACTGAATATGAAGACTTTATAATAACATTTAATGCAAATTACATAGACACAAATTCAAATAAAATTTTAATGTGATCACATAATTCAAATATATTATTAATTACCACCAAAATTATTCCGTCTTAACTATTTATAGGTTTATTTTTTGTCCGAGTAACGTTGTGTTAAAGTATCTTTGGATATGAGGTTCATTTATAAAAAGAAATTTATTTAGCTTATAACCAATGTTTCTAT
Source organism: Latrodectus elegans (assembly GCA_030067965.1). NCBI lineage: Eukaryota > Metazoa > Arthropoda > Arachnida > Araneae > Theridiidae > Latrodectus > Latrodectus elegans. The sequence continues at coordinate 11,137,679 of CM057822.1, read as the reverse complement.
TGATTTTAAATATCCTTTTTTTAGGTGAGGAATATGTTTTCTATTGCCCATGAAAAATATTCAAAGGTAGAGTATCATTTCATTTTGCATTTCTTTAACTTTCGCATTACATTTGCAAAACATAATTTGCAAATAACATCGTCTTCTTTTCCTTTCTTATCGCCTGGTCTGAATCAGACCAGGTCCATGACATCTTTCCTCTTCAAAGAATCGAAGACAGCTCCAGGGTTGTAAAAAATTCACAAAATGAAAAGCCAATTCAGTTCAGAAGGTGTTCGGGGCTGGATTCGTTAGTATTGCACAAAGTGCAGGTGGAAAAGAAGCAAATAACAAAATCTACCAAAGAAATAGTGAATTAGATACATATTGTGTTAAAAAATTTAAAAGCCTGTGTACCTACATGAAAATACAAAAAACCAAGGAACAACATATAGTGGGGCATTGCAAGTTGTATTAACGATCTTGTTACTTTTACATTATCTTTAATATGACAGAAATGGCAACGCCTGCATGTTCTTTGTAAATTTGGTTATGGATTCATGCACGATTAAAACGATGCAAGAAAATAATCGTAAGGTTAACTTTTTTAGACAATCGTGCGTGAATTGGTGATTTAAAAATTAATAAAGTTTATGGGAACCTTACAACGGCATTACAAAAGCTTGAGCTGTTCCTATATATAACCCATCCCTTAAATTCATTTAAGATTGATGCTTTTGAGATACACAACTACGCACGAAAAGCTCTTAAGGAAAACTTACCACTGTATACATTCTTAAGAAAACGATTTGCCAGACTTTAATTTTCTTTGTCAAATTCATGCTTAAATAACTATATTTGAATAGGAAGTTATTTTGACTGTTTTTATTTTAGAATGCAATTAATAAAATATTATTATATTAGGAAAATTAGTATCGTTGATATTGAAAATAAAATTAAGTAATAATAAATAAATGTTTGACTAGAGAAAAACTCTGATTATACATTTTGTTTACAGGAAGATTTTTTTAAAAAAAATAGAATAATGAATAATTAAAACTTTTTATTTGATTCTTAAACTTTTTTTCTAATATATAATTCTGCTTTTATATATTTTCTGTGCCAATAGTTATTCCATAAAATTTAGGTAAAGGGATTAGAATAAGTTTTATGAAAAATATACTTTTCCATCATGCTGCTCCCCTGACAGTTTCATTTTAATATAATTTGATAAAGAATAGCAGCCTATTAAATTTTAAAATCTTAAATTCATTTGTGTTTGTAGTATTTTTATATAAAATAAATCACATAGACTGTAATGTAACAAATTCCAATTAATTTAATAAATAAATAGTAATATAAAAAAATTCTTACAAAATGTAATAATTAAAAATTATTTGGCTTTATTTAATATTTAACTTTTGTTTTATTTTTTATTTCATTTTATTTCTAATAATTTTTAAAATTGTAATTCGAAAAATTAGCAGAAAATCGTGTTTTAAAAGAAAGTATGTATATTCTATGAAGCTGCTTTTATAATGTAAAGCTGTACTTGACATAATCTATTATCTCAGAATTTATAACATAAAATATATTTACAAAAGTAACTTTTTCTTATTTCAAATAATAAAATTTACATAAATACCGAAAGAAAAGTAAAATGACAAATTCTTAATGAAAGATAATATAATGCCCTTATTAAAATTGTACTAAGCAATACTTGTTTTTTAAGAAATCAATTATTAATTTTAAAATAACAATTAATTCTTAAGTAGTTATTTGGTAATAATATCATGCATTAAATTCAAATTTGAAATATATAATTCATTTCGAGCAGCAAATAGTAATTATTAATAAAACTATTATTAAAAGTAATTAGCAATACCATAACTATTAGTACATCTAACGGTTGTTTCATTAATGTGCATGATAAACTTTTCGAAATTTCACATAGTAATGTATAACAAAAACATTTACTTAAAAAACAATTGCTATTACTTATATAAAATTTTCTTTAATTTAAGGTGATATGCTTAAAAGTTTTAGAGGAAATATTTTATGTGTAATACTATCTGTGTGATGATAAAATAAAAAAAAACATAATATCTTATTAATATACCCTTGACCTTTCTTATTATTATGATAGTTTATCAGGCATAAAACTGCATACAGCTTTCGATATTAGCATAAATTAATTGCTTGATATTTCTAATATTTTATATATATATATATATATATATATATATATATATATATATATATATATATATATATATATTATAACCCACATTAATAAAATGACCATTTAACTTTCACTTTCACACAATAAATTTAATTATTAAAAGAAATACTAAATAAATTATTAAAATGCACGATATAATGATTAAAAAATATAATAATAAATATTAAATAAATTCACACAATACTAAAAAATAAGATTTAAATTGATAATACGTGATGGATAGCAAAAACAGCTTTACAAATTGCTTTATTACACTGGCCATTAAAATGTGATTAACTGAATAAATTAATTTGTTATTGATTATTATTAGACTTTGAAAAATGATTTCTGTTATGCAATTTCCCTATTATTTAATATGCTAATTTTTTCAAAGTCTTCATTAATACAATCTGTTTTTCTACTGATGTTCGAAATACAAATTATTTTGCATCTAATGCTTAAGTGCGGCGTAAATATCCAATCGATTCAGGATTATTAAAATATATCATTTTCGAATAATTGTTATTTGTCTATTTCATTATATAAAAACAATTTTGAAATTTTAACTTACTTTGTTTTTAAATTAGCAATTAATTGTTTCAAATTGTATCTTAGACTTATAAAATTATTTTCTACTCTCATTTCATTGTATTGGTCACCACCGGGTTGTTCTGCTATTGAATTTAAATTTACTTCATCAATTCACTTTTACTTTAAATTCCTATAAGTTTACAACTCTTTATATTTAATCATTTTAAATTAATTTCATAAGAGAAATAAACACATAGGATATTAACTTCATAAATTTAATTTTTTTGAACACTTAAAATGATAAAATTATTAACTGTATCATTCCTTATGAAATTAATTTTTATATTCACACTACATCACTGCGTAACCCATTAAATATAGATAGATGTAATCTGCTTAAATGTAAAATACATGATATTTTCAGGGATGACTAACCATTTTAATGGGCTTATTCATAGGACGCAAGGAAGAAAACCCGGAAAATATCTGTATCCATCCTGATAGACGTATCTGCATTACACATAGATACAACAAACATCTCCCTTTTGCTAATAGAAAGAAGGATATTAACCAATGACTTGATTAATAAAATGAAATTTTACTATTACTTTCTTATGAGAAAATAATATTGAAACTTAAAATAATTACATAAAATACTTCACATTTTAAAAAAAATTAATTGATGGCCCACAAATATTACTTTACTTTAGCCAACGCTCGTTCTTGGTCTTTCGGCCATTTGACGCCCAGCCTTCCAATAACGGCTGACGACATCGTCAGCTGGATGTAGGGCAAGTGCAGAGCACTGCTTTAGATGGTCGGCATCCATCCTAGCATGGCCATAGAGCGGGCAGGCTTCATCAGCAGCTAGGCCAAGCCGGTGTAGGTGGACGCCCAGAAAGTCGTGTTCAGGGGTAAGGCGAAAACGGGCAACAGCCTCGGATCTCTCCAGGTGACTTGGGATCGGGTCAGTGTCGAGGGTTTCCCATCGCTTCCCAAAACTCTCCTCTCTTAGGGCCGAATTAGAGGACTTGTTGATGTAGGTATTGATAATTGTTTTAGCTCTACTAAGGGTCAGAGGATATTGTGTTTGAGCAGTGTCTGCCCCAAGTTTGGCCTTTTTGTCTGCTTTTACGTTTTCCAGAGATTCCGACATTGCTTGGAATCGACTGAAGAGTGATAATTCTTCCCAACAAGATGAGCTCTGCCAGTTTTAAGCGGCACTGTATAGTTCGAAGGCAGTCAGTTGGATTATTGTTACTTAGAGCCAAAATTGCTGCCTGGGAGTCGACGAGGAAGGCAACTGTTTCAGGGGCCACGCCAAAAGCAAGTATTTGATTTGTAGACTCGTGGATTGCAGCGACTTCTCCGTCGTTGTTCGTGACATATATTCCCACGGTCAATGAGTCTGAGAATAGCCGACAGTACCAACCCACGTCTGCTCCATTCGATTCAGGGAGGTACGAAGCGTCGGTGCAAATGTGAAGCCACTCATTAGGGGGATATCTTTTCTAGATAGTGTCCAAGGCACAAGCTTTGAACTCTTTGAAGATGGCCTCTGTCTTGTTGGATGACGGATCAACCAAGTCAAGTCGGTAGGTAGGAAGTGCAGGCGCAACTATAGTAAAAGACTGAAGCAGAGCATGGAAAGACGCAGGCAATGGTAACTTTTATTTCTTCATGAGTCAAGGGCGATGTTTGGGTCTTAAGTCTCTGGTATGCACATTTGAATCCGTTTCAGTGCTTCCAATCTACTCTTCTTACTCTCTCCCAAAATTTAAGAGTGAATTTGTCTCGCCGAATGTTAAGGGTTTCAATGCCAGTCAGAAGCTGCATTGCTGTTATTGGAGTAGATTTAGCTACACCTGTTATAATTCTGAGTGCAGTGTTTTGGCGACATCATATTTTAAAGTTTGGTCGTGCTAGCCAGTGTCACAGCCTCACAGCCATAGTCCAGTACAGGGCGAACGTAGTTCTTGTAGACTGTGGTTAGAACATTTTGTGTGGCTTCCCATTTCATAGCAGTCAATTTTTAGTAGATTTATACGCTTATGATTCTTTTCTGATGTGTTTGTGATGTATGAGTTCCAGCAGAGCTTGCTGTCAAGGTTAACTCCAAGGTATTTAGATATTGAGACCTGTTTAAGAGAGAGTCCCTTGTATACCAGATTAAATGTCTGCTGTTTGATAGACATGGTGAACAGTTGGGAAACTGTATTCTCGGTAATGACTTCCAATTTATTCCTGTCGGCCCATGTGGTGAGATTAAGAAATGACTTATTCATGTTATCTTCCAGGGATTTGATATTACTGCCCTTGGCCCATATTACAACGTCGTCAGCAAAGAAAAGGCATAATACTCCTGGAACTCTGTGGATGGCAAGAGTAAGGTCATCTATCATGATGTGGAAGAGAAGACAGCTAAGAACTGCTCCTTGGGGCAGGCCTGACGTAACTGTCTCCATGGAGAGGTAGCATGGAGAAACCTGCATCGAATGTGACGTTGCGAGAGGAAGCTCTTCACTCAGTACAACATATTTCCTATCAACCCAGTTTCTTTAATTTATGAATCAACATGTCTCGCCGCACTTTTGTCATAAGAAGCCTTGAGATCCACCAACACGTCAATAGTGAATTTCTTACGATGAAAACCGTCTTTAACAGATTGTGTAAGTTTATCAACATGATCAATGGTGGATCTATGCTTGCGAAATCCTGCTTGACAGTCACTAATGGCACCTTTTAACTCTAAGAATTTACGGAATCTGTAGTCTATCATTTTCTCAGCAACCTTACAGCAGACGCTTGTAAGTGTGATGGACTTGTAGCTGTTAAGACTGTCTGCAGGTTTTCCTTTCTTTAGCAGCGAGATATCTTCAGCTTTAGTCCATTAGTTAGGTACTGTAGTTTTCCAAGTTAGATTGATGAGTTTAAGAAAAGTATTGAATGCCTGGGAACCTAGATTGATGATGAGTTCTGGGAAAATTCCATCAGGACCGGTAGATTTTCCTTTCTTAAGTAAAGTGGTTGCTAAAAGCAGTTCGTCATGGGAAAAGTCACTGTTGAAAAGAAGAGAGTCTTGTTCACTTGAAAATGGAATATGACCTGTTTTGCGAATAGATTTTCGGTCTTTAGCGGTAATATGGAGCCTGCTGACTACTGCATAGTTCTTGCTGAGGGCAGCAGCAACTTCAGTGAGACTGGAGAGTACCTTTCCATTTGTGTATATTGGCTCCCATTGTCGAGATAACATTTCATTTTTGAGTCTCGAGATAAACTTGTGTGTCTTTCGGCCATCCCTCTGAAAATCCAGGCTAGCAGCAAATAATCTGTATGCGGCTCCATTTTAGAGAATGATAGCACGTTTCAATTTGACTTGGGATTTTCTGAGAAGTATGCAATCTTTCATATCTTTGGAAGTGGCCCACAAATTTGGATATTTTCAGAACGCACTAAACTATCTAATACAATAATCAGGCAAGGTTGTTAAAATGAAGCATAAATTCAACATCTAAGACTATTTATCAACATTGTCAATTAAAAAACAATTAAATAGTAAGAAAAATTTAGTGATCAAATAAATTGCACTCAAAATTACAAGAATTGCATAAAATATTTCAATTTTTGAGATAATGGACTGATGTCGATATATTTTCAGAACAAATTAAATTATCCAATACAGTAACCAGGTAAAATTATTTAAAGGAACTGTAAATTTGCGCAAAAAAAAACTAATATAGTCAATCAAAAGTCAAAGATAAATAGTTTGAAAAAATTTAACGGTCAAATAACCAGCTCTCAAAATTACAAGAATTACATAAAATATTTCGAATTTTGAGAAAATTGATTGATAGCCCACATATTTTCAGAACACATAAAATCATCTAATACAATAACCAGACAAGAGTGTTAAAATGAAGCGCACACACACACACACACAAATTCAACATCATATCCAGTTCCTAACAAAGTCAATCAAAACTTTTAGAAATAGTTGGAAAAATTCAATAGTCAAATAACTAGCACTTAAAATTACAAGAATTACATAAAATATTTGAAATTTTGAGAAAATTGATTGGTAGCCCACCTATTTTAAGAGCAAACCAAACTATCTAATACAATAACCTGGCAAGGTTGTTAAAATGAAATGAAAATTTAACATCGAAAACCAGTCCTCAACATAGTCAATCAAAAGTCAAATAAATAGTTGGACTAAATTATTTACTTACCAGGTTTTATACTCTATTTATTTTTACTTATTCCATTTAAACCTAGTTCGTTTACTTATATCCTCAACCCCCTGTTTCCCTTCGTGCCAGAAACCCATAAAATTAATTCTCTTCTTTCTTCCCCACTCTGTATCTTCAGTTTTACGTAATCTGATTACTCTTTAACCTTCTCCAGTACTCTGGAATTTTTTCTGTTTTTGCTCTTTTGGGGAGCTTTTCCTCTAGACTGCTTTTAAATCTACTCTTTAAGTGAAAGGAATTGAGGAATGTCAAGCGAAAAAAAGAAGAATAAAAATGGAATAAAAAAAAGCAAACCTTTGCAGACTAGACCGTTACAAATAGAAGAAGAATGTCGATGGATAAAAGAGGGGGAAAAATTTGAACTTGATGCATAAAATAAACAAAGAGAACAATTTTGGGAATATAGTGAAAACAAAAGTAAAAAAGAAAAAAATTACTCTTTGCTTTGATGGCATGATGTTGGCACTTAAGAAAAACTAATTCCGTGAAATCGAATTGCTGTTTGAATCCTGATAAAAGACAACAGATTTTGAGTGACAACTAATGCCATCTAGGGGAAAAAGTTTAAAGTATAGTATTTGTGATTCATATTTTTCTTAGTACATCTTTTATCTAAGATACAGTGTAGATAATTTGTAATATTTTTACGCTTGATTACTTTGTGTACACTCAGTTTGTTTTAAATTCCAGTGATATACAATACTAAATTGAAGTAGCATAAATTAGTTAATTTCAATTTACTTTCGAAACTTCTGTAAATAATTTAAATTAAAAATTTTAATTACTTATACTTTTAAAATAGAGTCTGACAAAATTTCGAGTAAAATTCTTGATACTTCCATGAATTAAACTTTTACTTTGGTAAAATTAAAGTATAAAAGATCAAAAAGCGGTTAAAAATATACTAACGTAAATACCCATATTAAATTATTATACAACTATTTGCTTAAGCATTATGAATCCAGTAAGATACTTATGAACAAATTTGCTACTTAATAATTACTTCTTTTCTTACAAAATATGTTGATGTAGAATATTTTTTTACGAATTGTGATGTTAATATATCCATTAATTATTTGTAATGCTTATAATCAGGTAGATTTTATTATTGGATAATATATTTTATTGTAACATCATTCTTACAATAATAACACAATAACATTGCAATTGAATATTGGATTAAAAAAGGATTCAATGTAGCATATTTCACACGATTATAAACTTCTTGATATATTAATGCAGATTTTCTTACTGTTCTTATCATAAAATATTTTATAACATATTTCATAAGATGTTTGTCATTAGATGTTATAATATATTTCATAAGCTGTGTGTAATTAGATGTTATAATATATTTTATTAGATGTGTGTAATTGTATAAGATGTTTGCAATTTATTATCCTGGAAAAATAAATTACTATCTTTTAAATACATTTTTTGCTTGATTATAAACTTATCGCTACCTTGTAACCTTACTAAACGCATGCCAAAGAATTATTATTAAACTGTATTTTAATTGCAAATATTTAAATTATTTTTTAAAACTATAAAACACATACAAGATCTGTCGATGAAAATTATTTGTTTTATAATCATCACCTAATAATTCATAATGATCACGTCTCACACTTTAATCAACTAGTCCATGATTCATTGTAATTATCATTACTTTTATGCTAAAATAAAATTTATGTTTTTCGAAAATAAAATCAAATACTTTTTCTCATGAATCAGTTTGATAAAAATGGTTATCTTGTAATAATGTTTTTCGATTTAGAAATTTATTTAAATTATCAGTCTTAATGGGCCGTTACTACCTCAGTTTATTTATTAGAATAAGTTAGATGTAATTTTTATTTTATTTTCAAACAAAAAAAGACAATAATTTTCGTTTACAAAAATCTTTTTGTGATGGAAAATTAATAATAATGTAATTTTTCACTTGTGCTTTTAATTTAATTTGAACAATGTACATTAAAAACTATAATAACGCCTTAGGGCTGATGTAATTTATTAATATACATCTGTGAATACATAATGTACTATTATCTGTCGTTGTTTAGTATATACCCAAGTTATCTTTTGAAAATATTATTTTTCATAATTCATTAGCGATATGTTTATGGAATTTTATATTTGGATTAATTATACCCTTTATTACGATTATCAACATTTTTTATTCATTTATGAGAGTGAATTTAAAATATTATTTCAATTAAAAATATTTTTAATATCTTAATTTTAATAATAATTTAATTGCATTTAAAAAATGATACAAAATATTTCGTATCAATAAATTAAAAGTATATTTAATTTTCTTAACTATATAACAATTTCATTCATTTTACTCTTAAGTATTTATACAGTAAACTATATTAACTTTATTTTCTCGGAAGATCTAAAATCACAACACGTTAAAAGAAAACAAAGAGTGAAATTCCATTAATTCAGGGGAATTTAATGCTTTAAACCAATGTTTATGCAGCTTACGAAGCTTAAATTCAAGAATAACAGATGACCGTCTCTAATTTAGACAACATTCTTCAGGGCTTCATCATTCGGAATCGAGAATTTGCGATTATGGTTCGTGTGTAGACGAGTGCATCATATCATACAGTAATATGCTTGCACAGGGTTAAAACCTAATGGATATGTAATCAAGACAACGCACTTGTTGGCATATGAAAATGTTTGTGCACACCTCTGAATAATTTCATAATTAAATGCGATGGAGGCCGTTTCACTTCAGCAGCTTATGACGTCATTGATAAAACGCGTGTTTGCTCATTAATCCTTCTGAAAGCTATCTGCGATTGATGTAAACGGATTAGTTAGTGACCTATTATACTAACTAGTTAATTAACATCAATTCCGCGCCATTAAGTGAGCGTTATTATATTTCGTTGAGACGACAGAAGGAAAGGTTCAAGGGCAGAAAACTTTGATGCGAAAGGAATTATGGGTAAGCGTTATCTCGTGAATGAATCAGCCAATGAATTGCGAACATTTATCTTCTTTAAATTGAAATTAGGGTGAATGAATTTTATGATAATTTTACCTTATGGCGAAGAAGAAAAAATAAATGTATATATATATAAGGCAAGATTTTATTTATTGCATTTTATATCAAAATTTAACCTCCTTTTTTGTTACAGAAATATTCACAGAATTATAAAAAGGAACTAAAAAAATTTTTTTATACATTTATGCTGAATTTTTTAAAAATACTTTCATACGAACAAAATATAAAGAGTTTATATTTACAGCTAAATTTGCACACTTGTGCATCTGTGCATTAATGATACAGATATGTAATCTGTGAACGTACATTAAAACATTTACAATAAAATTAATAGTAGAAAATGTAAATTATATAATTTTAAATATTTATCTCTTACTGTATAAATAAAAATTATAAGTTGAATAATTTAAAAATATACTCATCAAAATTTACAAAAGTAAATTGCTATCGAAACACTCAAAAAATTAATGGCAATCGTTTTATATATATATATATATATATATATATACATTTAACTTTAGGAACTGTTTGACTGTACTACTTTATACAATTTCGAAAAAAGCAATTAAGTCAAACTTCACACTCAATCATTCACAAACTATAAGAATTATAGCAAGGATTTTAGTAAAAAATGTAAAAAAATAGGTTTTTATGTCAATTTATTATTAATATTAATTGTCTTTTTTGTTTTATATTACAATTTTATTTTATTTCGTTCTGAAGATAATGTTTCATGTATATATATTTTATTTATTATTTTTTTCAATGATAATTGCAATTAAATTTTTACTAAAAATTATGAAATATGTAAGATATTTTTAAAGATTTACCGTGTTTCCCACTTTGCAGGGATAAGAATTATTTCCTTAAAATTTTGACCCTAAAATGATATTGAAACCACAACTAATATCAAAATTTCAAATGTTTATGACAGAAAATCATCAATAAAATAGCAGATAATTTACTCTGATGTTGTTTTGCATTTATGCAATAATTTTTTGTCAATGGTAAGCACTCAGTCTTATAAATCTATGATTTACGAACCCTCCTGATTTTACAAATTGTAGCTGGTCCCTAATGTAATCTCATAAAAGCAGTTATGATTTTAATTCTCATTTACGAAGTAAATTTTGAAAAATCTCTTTTCTGATCATGTTTTTGCTCCTCTCTCTTTTTATTTGTATTTTATATTCTATGTTCTTCAATTTTTTCAACTTATTTTGATTTTATGGCTCAAAAATTGCATCCATGATTTTATTACAGTAATTTAAACGCTTTCATTTGTGGTCTTATGAACTTCAGACGTTGAAATGCTGGATTTTTCACGGCAATTCATGTGAAAATCTTTCCGCTTCATGTAATCCAGTCTAATAGACCATGTAGCAGAGTACAATCAATAGCTTCAAGTTTAAATATCGTAAAGTAATCTTGCAAGAGTTGATCATGACTTGGAATCGTCTTATAAAATTTGCGTTCCATGAATAATACACCTGCTAATCTATGCTTGGAATGATGTTGCTGAAACGGATCAGGTATGTTATTAACATGGATGATGAACAACTTTTATTACCACTACAACTGAAATAAATTTGTAATATTTACCAGATGATTTAAGTGTAAAGATAAATTACTCATCCATGATCATATCTTGAAATCAACTTATAAAGTTAACTTCCTGTCGAAATGCAATCGTCAATCTATGCTTGGAATGATGTTTCTGAATATAATCAGGTTATTTTGAACTTTCATTAACACTGTAACAAAAGAATGCGAAGAATATTTAACTGATGGCTTTAAAGATAAATTATTCATCGAAGAACTTCAACAAAGAAATACTGGGCTCCCCAAGTTTCAATTCAAGACTTCATGAATGTAGACCTAACTATAATTTGTACAAAAAAGATATCTAATGAAAACAACAATAAATAACTGTGAAAAATAACTATAAAATATCAAACAAGAATAAAATGTAGTAATACTACCATTTAAAAAACAAGTTGATGAATGTCTAACAAAACTGAGATTTTTTTTCACAAAAACAACAGTAAAGTGATTTGCCATGCCAACAAGTTTGGTTTAAAAACCGTAGTATAAGTTATTACATTATCTGAGTTCTTACGAATATAATGAGCACACGAATGTATTTTAAGCTTAAAATTTATATTGCATGTGTTTCTTATATTTTACTTACTAAATTTTTTTGTAGTACTTAATTTATGAAGAACGACTTCGTCTCTGGAAAAAAAAAATTAGTTTCAAGATCTAACATTTAATCTATTTGACGAATTTTATCAGTCCACACAATAATCAGAGTAATAAATAATTAAATCACATACAATTGCATATAAAAAGTAAGAATTAAAACAACTGTCTAATACTGTTACACAAATTATCATTATTTCTTATTTTTAATTAACTGATTTTTTTTTTTTTTTTTTTTTTTTTTTTTTTAAAATAAAAAACTAAATTATGTCTTATGAATTACAAAGATGTATTATAGTTTTGAAGTGTAATGTTTTGATTGATGAAAGAAAGAGAAGAATTGTTTTTGCATCATATATTAATTACTTAAAAAAAACTCTTTTGGTTTGTTTGATTTGCAGAGTTAACTCCAATATATTAACTGCAATACAATGATTAATATATTAAAATGACTTGTGTTATAAGACTTTGAACCCTTTGTGTTTTGCTTCACGATTAATTACTGCACAAATGAATAGTTCTTGAATAGACTGATAATGTATATGCATTGAAATAGTTTAAAGCAAATGTGAAAAAATATTCTTTTTTAAGTAATAAAGTAACTCTTTTATAATTAGTCATTTAAAAATAAACTTATAAAAGGTATGCCGCATCTTTAAAACCATTTTTATGTAAACTGAAATCATAATATTTTTTATATATCTCACGAAATATCGGAATAACTTTCCAGGACATATATGTAGAAAACGCTTACACGTAATTCAATGTGTTACACCAGAATATAAATAGCTCCGCCGACGTTAAAAATTTTGTTAAATTCAGTTTTCTAATTTGTTGCTTAGTTTACATATTTTTCTAAAATAGACAGTTAATGATCACTAAAATTAAATAATTATACCGTTAATGATCATTACTACATAAGCTGTCATTTTTTTTCCTTTTCATGTTACTAATTAGCAAAATATTTAGAAGCAACAATCAAGAAACATGTTCTGATTAACATAGAAAGCCTGTCAGTCAACCTATCTTGTGATAAATAAATGATTATAAAATTATATATTTATATCGAAATTTGGAACAGTCATAATATGGCATTTTAAGTAACGGAATAATTGCAGAAAAATTGAAACTCTATTTCTGATAAAATATAAAATGTTGCTTTATCTGTCGGCAACTTATCTCAATAAGTTTAACTGTAAAACTGAAATCATGAATTGCATCAAAGATTGAAGAAACAGTATTAGAAATCAATATTTTATATGGAATAGCGTATCTTAAAATTATTATGATACATTGTTTCACATTAATAGTAGTTTCATTCAATAACCTCAATAATAAATATAATATTAAAAGCAATATTATATACCTTACGGTTATAATTAAAAAAATTATTTCATCTATTTATTTATTTTTAAAGTAACTAAACAAAAGAAAAGCACAAAAATATTAATGTAATTAATGAAAAATAATCTATCATTATATATTATAATTTAATGCTCTAATATCTTGACTACTTTGATATACATTAATCTTGTCATGACTGCTGACGCATTAAAACTGGGCATAGTCGCAATGCCCTCCAAGTAAAATGGTACCTCTGGATGTGGCAGACCGAATATAGGGGCCTTTTTACTTAGTCTCTGCTTCAAAATATCCAAGACTCCCACTGTCTGCATCTATCTAACTGCTAGAGCCCAATTCAGGCCTATTTACAGGGAAGCATGCTGGTTTAACTGAGAAGCTGTATAAATAAAATTGAACATATTACTCCCTGGTAGTGCAGATTATGTAATTTTTTTCTTAGATTTAATAATTCACTTTAAAAAAAATAAGCTGATTGAAGGTTATTAGAAAGATATGCCATTGTCTTATCTGTACATGAGCATATAAAGAATTTGTAAAAAAGAAATCAGCGTTTACAGAATGTGTTTTTTATATTATCAAGCTATGCATCTGGCTCCAAAATTTAACAGAATTTTATTGTTTCATTATTTTTGAATAAAATATTTAAAAAAAATTAATATAAATGTGTAACCGTTCTTTAAAAAAAAGCAAGACTCTCTTTCCCAAAAATGTATTTATACATAAACATAAAATTTTATGTATTCACTTCACGGCAGATGAAGATCGACAGCATTTTTTCTTTTTGTTGCCATTGGATGACAGATAAAACCCTGTTGCCATTTTAAGTCTAAAACAATAGTTCCCCCTACCAATTATAATTTATTTCTATTGAAGCCTATACATGGATTTTTAACCTTAATAGACAAAATATTTTCAAAAATATCATATACTATAAATCATTAAGTAGATAACGTTTGATATTTTTTGAAGAAATTTGACAGCATAAGTTAAAACCATGCGATATTATACCAATCATAAATTAAATAACCGATGTATTGATTAGTTCTTCATTATACGAACATCGAAATGTCACTTAATACAAAACAAGGCTTCTTTTTTCATAGTATTTATAAGAAAAGTTATCCTAATTCATCTTAAATATTGATTTCCATGAGACAAAAAACTATCTCTTTAATTGCTCCAAAACCAGCTCAAGCATTTTGTAAATCTTAATTAGTATTCTAAAAATGTTTAATTTTTTACATATTTCCTTAATTTTTTTTTCGCAGGAACAGTATTAATCTCTGTATAATGGAAAAGTTAATTACATATTCAAAATAAAATTTCTTAATTGAAGAAGAAAATATATTTTTTAATATCTAAACTGTATCTTGAAAGTTTATTTTCACTCATATTTAATAGAATCTAAAAGTTGATTAAACCGCAGCGATTCATTAACAAGATGTAGCGAGTTAATGTGTTAAGTTAATGAGCTTTGTGGTTTCATCATCTGTAAACATTAACGAAAAACGAGTAAGAGTTATGTCTTACCTTAGGTTTGTTGAATTTAATTTTTTTCAAGTGTTTTACGTTACTCTAATTAGCACATTTTCAGGTTGTTTTAGAATTCAATTAATTTAAAAAAAATATTTTTCTTTCTTTTTGGAGAATCTAGATAATTAATGCAATTAAATTCTAAGAATATTAAATTTTGAAAAAAATATTAATTTAAATTTTGATGGAAACACATGTAAAAATTAACCCTAAGTTTTATATTTGAGATTTTTATTCATTTATCTTTTTATTTTATTAATGTGTTATTTGAAATGACTGTATTATTTTACATTTTGATCAAACTATTATAAAAGAAATAAAAATTCTCAAGGAAATATTTATGTTGCAACTTTAATTTGAGAATTTCAGACATAGATAATATATGACACGCATCTTAATGTGTATATAATTAACAAAATTATATCTAGATGGGAAATCGTTCTGTTTTGCGTTTATGGTATTGTCAAAAAAATTGTTAAAATTATTAAATTGCTTGTTTTGTAAATATTACTGTTATAAATGAAATACTGATAATAGAGCCTACCGCCATGTCTAGTGGTCAGAGTGCATGACTGCGGGTAGGGAGGTCCTGGGATCGAATCCCGGTTTGTGCACGGATGTGCTTTTTCTATCGAATATTTTTATTAATTTATCCTGTATTTGTCCTTTTTCTGTATGAATGTGGTGTGAATTTTTGCCTACACTATAAACGGGTTCATATGGCATGTGTGTACTGAAGCAGTCGGACTCCACACCAAATATGGTTCAGTATGAAAAAGTGGAGCACACAGCGCACCCCATATTGTCAGCCTAGCTGGCACAAGACAAAAAAATGATAAAAATATTTCTTTTCCATTTATTTTTCAAAATCAATTACGATTGCTAAATATTATGAAAAAAACTACACCAAAACATATTTATTAAAATATTATGTATTTTATGTGACTTATAATAAGGAAAATATGAAAGACACAACTTAAATCACAAAAATATATGTTAAATATATAATGAACATATAAAATGTAATATCAGAAATTAATTTAATCAATCTATAATCATTTAAAAACATATTACTGTCAGTAAAAATAAAGAGTGTAATTTGATACTATAATTTACACTACAAAAGTTTGAAACTACTTTAGTTTTTTTTTTTTTTCCTTAAATTCTGATCTTTATACAGTTCATAAAAATATTTTCAAAAGATATTTCCAAAAAAAAAAAAAAAAAAAAAAAAAAGGTAAATTATATTTATCACTATGTACATGATTAATTTAACTATTAACACATATTATGATTATCTGTTGACAACTATTAATGCATAATACTTTCAATCTCTCAAAAATTTCTAATTTAATTTAAATTTGTTATTTTTGTTTAAAAGTATCAATAGAAACCAAATCATATTATAAATAATATTATCCAAAGAATTTATCACAATTGTAAAATTCAAGCAGTAAATAAATATGGAAGGAGAATAATTAACCACATACATTTATTTATTAGGAATGGGAGAATTTACCCCTATTAAATACTAATATGCAACAAAATATTTTTATTAATTTATGCTAAATATTTTTATGGAATGCATAAGCCCTATAACAGACACATATAAATACTCTGCTAGAAAAAAGTAGAAAGATACTCATATTTCATATAAATTATGCTTTAAATTTTAGCGCAATTAATGTAAATTTTCTTTTTTATTTTATTAAACTAATTTTTCTTTAATTTTCAGTGAATGAGTTTTATATGCTACTAAAAAAAATTATAAAATAGAACTTAAGGATTTTTAGTCTGTGAAAAAAGCTGAAGGACACCTATAAAAATATTTTCATTTCGGAATCTGTAGCAGTTAAATATATGGAAAACATTGCAATTTTAAACTATCTTTTTTCAAAAGATATGTTTTGTTGAAAAATATCTTCATTTTTTGCACAAATAAAATATCTAAGGGGAAACCCTTAAGTGAATTTCAAACAGACAAAATTGTGGCATATAAAAATGCCGGCAAAAGTGTAAGAGAACTTTAAAACCACTTACACATCACAACAAATGCTGTTTCTAACTTCTTGAAAACTCTAAATGTCAGAGGAGAGCAAAGATTGGCAGCTTTAAAAATTAACTCTACGTTATCAAGGAAAAATCTGTGAAGATCTAAAAAAATCTGAATGAAAAATGGAAGTATTGGAAAAGCACAAGACCCTTCTGGCTTCACACATATAACCAGAAGAACACATTACAACAACATAAAAAGATCGGATACGCTTATATGTGAGCAAAGATAAACATCATTATAAATGGCAGGAAAGGCACATTGAGCAGCGGCTACAGTGGTCAAAGAACACATGTCTTGGAACTCCAAATGGACTTCCGTTATTTTTTTCGATGAAAAAAATTTCAATTTAGATTGGCCCAGACTGTTATCAGTATTATTGGTTCGGGTTTTGCCATAGCCTGCTAAAAATACAAACCCCAATATTGTTTAATATATGTGGTCAGTAACTGTTCAGAAACTTTACGCCAAAGGCAAGCAATATGAATAATTATCCGAACTTCAAGAAGCTTTGATGTGTGTTTCGTAAAATTTTTGTCAAAACAAAATTCAAGATTTATATGATTCAATGGCAAATAGACTCTTTGAAGTAGTTAAAGCAAATGACAGAAGGTTTCCTTACGGAAAGCTCTTAATAGCGAAAGGAAACAAGACGTTTACTTTCATTATTTAGAGCTTTGCTTTTTTTTTTTTTTTTTCTAACAGTAAGATGTGAATGAAGTTCATTTTTAGCAAAAATGAAATATTAATAAGTACGTGACTTGATTTTTTGAGTATGTACTTTATAACATAGTGAGTGTATATATATATATATATATATATATATATATATATATATATATATATATATATATATATATATATATATATATATATATATATATATATATATATATATATATATATATATATATAAACTTTTAGTGCATAGTGAGCAAAGTAAGAACAAGGTTAACTCTAACCTAAATATTAGGCTACTACGAAAATAAATTAATATAAATGTTCTGTAATTTTCAAACTATTATTTTATAAAATACTATGCAAATAGAGTTTACAGAAAAGAAAGTATAGTCACTCAATTTCCGAATTCGTAATTGTATACTTTAAATGAAAGAAAAAGTGATGAAAGATTACTTTCTATTAATCACAACGAAAGGTGTATTAAATAATTCGATTGTAAATATAAAGTATTAAAAGTGTAATTTAATAAGCATACGTGTTTTTCCTGATTTTCTTAATTTATTTTGCATAATACATAAAAGACTTAAAAAAGCACTAGGAGGCACTTTAGCTCTATCTTGGTAAATATATAATTTTAAATAAAAAAAAAATGGAATGTACATTTGCCATTAACTAACACAATGAAGGCAAACCATTTTATACCACAAAACAAAAATTGATTCAGAAGAAAGAAAACAAAGTTTTCAGGAAAAATAAAATTGTTTGAAAAGACATCGTCAAAGAATTTGAAAGAAGCTTTTTACTCATAGCCATTTCATTCAACAAAGAGGTGGAAATCATATAAAATGTAAAAATTATTTATAAAATTGTATCAGAAACTAAATCTCTATATGAGTTTCAGTTTCCGATACAATTTTTAAATAATTTTAGTTTTTAAGTTTTCTAACAAAATTTGAAAATAACTTTTTTTGATGAAATAAATAAAATGGCACTTACACAAGATACGTATTGTACCGAGCTTCGGGGTTTGTTTTGATTGAAAGTCGATGAAATAAACTCTTTAAAATTCACACGAATTTTATTCGCAACAAGTTGAAATAAATGCAGAAAATTCCAATAGTATAAATTACAATTCCGCAGATGTAATACAGATAATACTACAGGAAATAGCTTCTAATTACAGAAAGGTATAATATCTCAGACAATTCTCTATGCTCTAAGCTAGCATTCAAGACTGATCGTCTTCACTAATTTCTCACTGCCGCTAGGAAAACTCCCCAAAACTGACTCGGTCCGTGAAACGGTAATATTTATAGCCCACTTATCGGGAAAGTCTAGGTCTTTCTCCAAGATTGTGGAAGCTTATAGGCCATCTCTCTCAATAATGGCCCTAGAGCCTAGGTGGTGGAAGTTTCCAAAACCATCCAATTGGTGACCAAGTCACCAAATATCTGGCCAAGTGGTCATCAAGTCACCAAATATCTTGCCAAGTGGTCACCAAGTCACCAAATATCTTGCCAAGTGGTCACCAAGTCGCCAATTATCTCGCCAAATAAGCCATAAATACCGCCGTTACAAGGCTTGTTAAAATATTTACAAACTTTGTAACATTGTTTAAGGTTTTCATGTGTCGGGTAGTTCAATCCCCATAGAGGAGGCGAAATATAAAGTACAAAATTCATATTTTAAGTTGATATAAAACACATAACATACATAACAATTAAACATACTACACAAATACAAACAAAAAATACAGCAAATATTGAATCAAAAAATTATTTACACTATTTACAAAGAGACCATGGTCCAATAAGTTTTATTTGCACCGCGATAAAGGACCAGCCTGTCATAATATACTAACTTCGCTTTTAAGAAAGGTGACTTCCTTATACGAACCACAACATAGTTCACTCTTTTTAAGACTGTGTATGGACCAACCCAGTTGGCTAGAAACTTTGAAGAAAGTCGTTTTACGTTGAACTTGGTTCCACAAGCAAACTTTGTCACCTTCCTGATACACATGTTCTGTCGCTCTTGTGTCATACCTCGTCTTCATTTTCTCAATCGCCAAGTTGATTCTGTCTCAGGCAAAGTTATGGATATCTTCAAGACGTGTTTGGGGATCTTGAAGGTATTCCTCAGGCAGTGAACATGCGTCAGTGGATGATTTAATCGAAGGTAACAAGGGACGCGAAATTCACGACAAAGAGCATCTGCGATGCCGTATATCAGGTAGTCTCATAGACAGCACTGCGATATGCAAGCAATAACAGCGGTATTTTGGAATCCTAATCTTGCTGATTTCTTGAAACCATAAGTGAGAGGTTATTCAAGATTGTCTAGTTAAACCTGTCTACCATGCCGTCCGATTACCGGTGTAAAGGCGTTGTCTGCGTCTTATCTATTCTGAAAATTTGGCACATACCCTTAAACACAGGAGAGGTAAAATTTGCTCCTTGATCTAAATGAATTTGCAAGGGAGTGGCGAATCTAGAAATCCATTGCTGAACTAAAACCTCTGCTACTATAGTAGCTTCTTGATCAGAAATTGGAAACACTTCAGGCCACTTAGTGAAGTAGTCTATGACCACTAGAATGTATTTGTTGTCATTTGAAGACCGTGGGAAAGGACTCAAGATGTCCAATGCAATCCACTCGAAATGAGCTCCTACGTTGTACCGGTGCAGTCTTTCCTGACTACATTTCTTTAGTCCCGTACGAGCCGTGCAGTCATCACAAGATCGGCACCACTTCTCAACATCTTCTCTGGACTTGCCCCAATGGATGCGCTCTTGAACTTTCTGCAGGGTCTTCGCACTCCGAAGTGGCATCCAGAAGGGCTGCTATGCAGTTCTTTTAGAACACACATACATAGGAGTTTCTTGCGTTTGGCAGTATAAGTTGTCATTTAAGTGTACGGCTATCATCAGATTCCCATTTCCTGTACAGGACACTGTAATATGGAGTGAGAGTCCCATAGGGCCCACTACTATTTAACCATAGGACTGTAGGTGGAGATGTCCGGCCAACTTGGTCTCATACTGGAAGATTGCTTAAATTCCAAAATTGGATTTATATCTGGGTCTTCTTTTTGGGCTTCCCGAAGTCCTTCATCACTCCATGGGTCTAGTTTCAATGTTGGTGAAACAATGACTTGACGTACTAAAGGATGTATTAGTTAATATTTCTTCTCGACTATAGAGCAATATCAGCAAATTTCATTACAAGGATTTCTTGATAATGCGTCTGCATTTCGATGAGTATTTCCTTAACGATGGCGTATTTCAAAGTCAAACTCTTGCAGTCATTGAGTCCACCTGGCAATCTGACCTTTCTGTAGAAATGTAAAATTTAAAAGCCAGGTAAAGGATGCGTAATCTGTCAGTAGCAAGAATTATCTTCCATAGAGGTAATTGTGGAAATATTCTATGGCTTTAACAATTGCTGGTAATTCTTTCCTGGTTATACAATAATTCCGCTCTGGTTTCGATAGAAATTTTTGCAGTAAGCGATATCGAATTCTCGATAGTCAATTTTCTGCGATAATACAGCTCCGATACTTTCATTGTTGGCATCTGTGTCCAAGATGAATAATTTATCGGGCTGGGGATATGCAAGAATAGGTGAGGATATCAACGCCTTCTTCAATTGCTTAAAAGCCTTCTCGCATTCTTCTGTCCATAGGAATTTCTGTTTAGCCTCTATCAAATTATGAAGCCGTCTAGCAATACTTGAAAATCTCTTGACAAATTTCCTGTAGTTTGTACATATCCCAAGAAAACATCGTAATTGGTGGATATCTTCCGGACGACCCCAGTCTTTAACTGCGGAGATCTTTTAAGGATCTGTTTTTACGCCTTCAGCTAAGACAATATGGCCCAGATAATTTACTTTACGACAAAATAAATTACACTTGGATGGGTTCAGCTTCAAGTTTGCTGTTTTCAATTTCTCCAGTACTTTTCGGATGTTTCTTAAGTGGTCTTCAAATGTGCGGTCTACGATGATGATATCATCCAAGTATTCTAGACAGGCCTCATAGGAATGTCCTCTCAATACTGTCTGCATTAAGTGCTCAAACATTGCCGGTGCATCGCAAAGCACAAATGGCATAACCTTGAACTTCCAGAGTTCTTTACCCGTAGTGAGCGCAGTCTTTCCTCGAACATCAGGATGTATCTCTATTTGCCAATAACAACTCTTGAGATAGAGTGTCAAAAGCTATTGATTTCCAGATAAAGTGTCAAGTGTATAATCAATCCTAGGAAGAGGATAACTATCTTTTCTAATGATGTCATTCAACCGTTAACGCAGAATCATACGGAACCACCTTTCTTCCATATTCGAACGAAACGTGAAGAACAAGGATTCCTTGATGGCTCAATGATGTCATTCTGCTGCATTTTTGTCAGAAGATTAGCCACCTCTTCCTGCTTAGCAAATGGTAGACTTCTTGGATGTTTGATGGGAGGATGATTTCCTGTATCAATTCGGTGCTGCATCATTTTAGTCCGCGAAACATCATCTAGTTTTCTGGAAAAGAGCTCTTTAAATTATGGTAACATCTTTTCTGCAACACATGTTTCTTTATCATTTAACTCCGCACCCTGTAGGAGTTCTCTACGTAGAGTATCAGAAGGCTCAGATAGTGTGGCTTGACATTTTTGGTAAACACAGGTCACTGGAGCTAAGTTCGGAAGCTAAGCTAAGTCGGCTAAGTTCTCTGAACTTGAATGCAGTTCATTATTTTTAAAATCCAACTTGAACTTGTTTCCTTTGAGGAAATCCAGTCCGAGTATAACTTGGTCATTTATAAGAGCCACATATGCCGTGCGATGCTACATGGCATCTTCAAATGTGATGTTAAGGTAGACTCTTTCATGAACATTAATATTTTCAGTTGTTACAGTCTGAAGGGTAATGCAGAGTGGCGTCCAAATGAATTTTCTCCAAGTTTGTGAGCCAAATCTGTTTGAATTCTGGTTACGTTGGCTCCAGTATCAACTATCATACTGCAGAGTACTCTGTTGACGTACCCCATAACGAACAGTCCGTTTTCGCCACCTTCTAAAGACGAAATACCTTGAACTGGGGCTTCTGAACATCTGTACACCTCCGCTCCTGTTGTGGTGGAAGATTTTTCCACCTTCTTTAAGCATCGGGCAGTTATTGCGTACGTGCAGTCCAACACTGAATTTCGGTCTTTCTGCCACCTTTATTCTCTTTTAAGCTACGAATTTCTCTTCGCAAATCTTCAAATTGCTTCACGATGTAGAAGTCTGAATTTATTGCGGAGACTGTTCTGATTAAATGCCAGTCCTTACATGCAGCCTGCTGAGCAGCCTCTATCTTATGTGCGTAGATTAAATCATATCCGATATCCTTGACATCTGCAAGTCTAAGTACTTTTTGTGTCTCTAGATCCCGCACATTACTGATGATGTGCTCTGGGGCTAGATCTTGGCGTGATGGGTAATTCGAAAATGCTAGATAGAAAAGTCACTGAATAAGGGACAGCCAATTTTTGCAGGCTTTCACCTGCCTTTTGCTAGCGAGACTTTAACTGCTTTCGGCCATATACTTTAGTGCACTTCTCTCCAAACTGCAGCTCAATTGCACTTGATAGAGCTTGAAAATCATGCTTTTGCTCTTCCGAAAGCGTCTTGAGGTTGTCAGCAGCATCTTCTCTTAACGAAGCTGCCAGCTGAAAAACTTTATCACGAGTATTTCATCCATTACCTTCCGCTACCATCGCAAACTGTATTTTGTATACTTGTCAGGATGTTTTTCAGTCGAATGTGAAAGTTTAATCATGGCTAGGGAAGGCGTAAATATCATTTTGGATTCCTCACGTTCATTTGAAACCTGCTTCTTCAGGCTTTCAATCTTCTTATTCATAATCTCAAATGTTTCCTTATATTTTTCACCTATTTCTTCAGCTTTTACATGTCAGAAAGATCTTTGAATCCCTTCCTAATTTTCTGTTCAAATTCCTTTCCAATGTTTTCCCTAACATTCTTGTCAAGGCTCTCCTCTATCTTCAAAACTTTTGTTTCGATGATTTCTCGAATCTTCCTGTCGACGCTCTTCTATATCTTCATAACTTTAGTTTCAACTGAAAATACCATGTCTTCGAACGAAGCTTCCTCAGCTTGCATTGCCTTTATCTTGGTTTTAATCTCATCCTGTCCAATTTTCATTTCTTCTTTGCGGAATTTTGTTTCCTTAATCATCTCGTTCTTAATCTCTTCCTGTCCAACTTTCATCTCATTCATCTGTTCAGCCAACTTTTCGAGGAGATTTTCCAATATATCCATATCCATTTTTATATTGATAAGTTGCATCAACTCTTCAAACCCACTTCTGAAACCAGTTGTATTAAGCTTCGGGGTTTCTTTTGATTGAGAGTCGATGAAATAAACTCTTTAATATTCACAAGATTTTTATTTGCAGCAAGTTGAAATAAATACAAAAGATCCCAGCATAGAAATAACAATTCCACAGCTAATACTACAGGAAACTGCTTCCAATTACAACAAAAGTCTAATATCTCAAACAAACAACAGTTTCTATGTTCTTAACTAGAATTCAAGAATGATCGTCTTAACTAACTTCTCACTGCAGCTAGAAAAACTCAGCAAAACTGACTCTGTCCGTGGAACGGTGGTATTTATAGCCCACTTGTCGTGAAAGTCTAGGTCTTTCTCCATGATTCTGGAAGCTTCCAGACCATCTCGCTCAATAATGGGCCTTGAACCTAGGTGGTGGAAGTTTCCAGAACCATCCATTTATCACCAAGTGGTCACCAAGCAAGTGGTCACCAAGTTGTCATTTATTTCGCCAAGTAAGCCATAAATACCACCGTTACAAAGATTGTAAAAATATTTTCAAATTTTGTAGCAGTATATTACGTTTACCAAGTTTTACGAGGGTATTATCTCAGGGACGAATAGAAATTCAATATTTTTCAACTGACGGTCGTCATGTCATGCTACGTAATGATGTCTGATGTCTTAACTTTTCAAGGATCGTAATTTCCTTCTTAAAATTTGGAGAGAAATCGGTAATATTTTCGTAATGTGTATTGGCGTCAAAAATTAGAAAAATCATATTAATTGTGGAAATAAGATAGAAATATCTGATATTAAATGATATATATAAAAATAAATTGCTAGTGAACTCTGTAACCGCGTTTCAATCAGAATGATGATTTTATAATATATATATATATATATATATATATATATATATATATATATATATATATATATATATATATATATATATATATATATATATATATATATATATATATATATATATATAGAATATTATAAAATTATGAAAAAAATTCAATTTTTAAAATATTAAATTCATATTAAAATAATATGATTTAAATATTTTAACTATTTAGAAAAACTCATCGAAATAAAAAGGTGTATAATATCAAACATAAATAAATAATTTGGTTAATAATAAACACACCTACACACGACATTATATTTACAAGTTATCTTTTTTCTTCGTGTTATTGATGTTTTATTGATATTCTATCAAATGTTTTGTGTCTATTCAAGAGAAAATTTTCACAAATCATAATTCAGATTTTTTTGATACATGTTACATTTAAGAGTTTTAACCTTAATTTCTGATGAAAATTCCCATTTGTATGAAGTAATCTCTTGATTTTTTTGTGTGATAATCTGTCGTAAATTATTGAGATTTATATCTGTGTTTATCAGAGCTTGACTAAGTCTGTTATACGGCGCTGTCCCCTCCCCAGCATCAGAAAGGCTCCCAAATAGAATGTGAAATTAATTTACCGGTATAAACCAAGCTGAATATTTTTTCCAAATATAATTGAAGCTTGGTTGTTGTGAAGCGGAGGAGAACCCCCAAACAAATATGTGCCCGGGGGCTCAAATTGGGCGACATCAAACCCTGGTTATTACTGTAGTATTTGAGTTATATTTTCTGAAATAGAAAAAATACATAAAATATGAAACTGTATATCCAACTAATTATAATGTTCTTGTATAGATTAATTCTCCTTTTTCAGCATTAAGAAAAAGAAACCGCAGCATACCTAATGTCTACATTAATTAATTTGTTCGATCTTCTTTCATGAATTATATGATACGAGACTTTTGTACGTTGAGTACGCAATAAAACAAAGAAACTACTTAAAAATTTCACGATTAAAATTTTATTAAATTTAATTTATTTAATCATTTTTAGGAAATAGAATAATTTATAACAATATGCCAAATATACAAAATGCTTTTATTTAGATATATTGGAGGTAATAAAGAAATATATACATATTTTTGATTAATTTTAAATGAGTTTATAGTTGAATTAATGTAAATAACTAAATAATATAGATCATTTATATATTATCTTATTAAATAAAATATAAATGGGATATGATGTATCAGAATATTTTTACAGTCTTCTGCTATTTTATATGCGAGGAAAAATTTACGAAAAGAATTTATGAAACAAAAAGTGTGCTAATAAACTGAAAAGATGGTAATAATTTACTGTTTCACTTCTCTCACACAGAAAATTTAAATTAAATAAAATTTCAAATAATGTTAAAAAAGTTAAATGAATGCAGAATGAATGACAGCGTTCAGTATATGAAGTATTTTTTACCGAAGAAATTAAAGTGCCTTTTTTTAAATAATTTCTAAATATTTGTTTGTCATGTAAAAAATGAATAATGTTAAAAAATCATTTTTAAATAACTGAAATACATATATTTTATCTTATAATTTATTTTTTATATATAATTTTGTCTCATCCATATGAATTAAAAATAGTTATAGATTATATACGTTAATAATAATTATAGATTATATACGTATATAATTATAGATTATATACGTTAATTAACATTTAGTTTGCTATATTATCAGCAGATGGCAGCACTAACTTATAATAATTTATGTTTTCACAAATAATATTTTCCAAAAAGCAGGCCATATTCATAACATTTAAGAAATATACGCAATTTTCTTTTACAATTTCCTTTACTTGAATCTCCAAAGTAGAATATTTAATACTTGTAAGTTACTAGTTGGAATTTTAATTTAAAATTTCCTCTAACAAATATATTTTATATATTACAATGAAAATGTTTATAAATTAAATTTTAAATTATATTTCTCTTGAGAGGCATTATTTTAATATAAGAATTAAAATTTTAATCTCTTCAAATTTTATGAATTATATATTATTAAATTATTAGGAATTTTTTCACATTACCCAAAGTAAATTAAATAATTTTATTTCTGTAATAGAATAGTAAAATTATTTTTCGAAATTCTCACGTGAACCATTAATTTTTCAATTAAAATGTTGGAGCATATACAACGAAATTCTGTGTACTGAGCATCTCTGTAGTTTCTTTCTGAAACGTTAACATGAAGAAGTATCAAGATCTACAATTAGTTTCAAATAAACTTTTTTTTTAAAAAAGAGAAAATTTATTTTGATATTATTCGGATTTTACTTAATGCTTTTATAAATTCAATTTTTTCTATATTAAAGTTTTAAAGAGATATATTTATGCATTTTAATCATCAGATTTAAAATTAATATTTTGATATGTAAGCGTTTTTCAAAAATTTATAACGTCACAATTATAACATTTTGTGGCATTAGGTCACAATTACGTCGTTTTGGCAATATTTCTTCGTCGTCACAAAAAATATCAAAAATTGATGTGATGGATTATACGCCTACTGTAGTATAATTTTGGATAAATATATTTCTCTTTTGTAATTTATAACAATTAACTATGGATTTGAAACCTGGAAATTCTCATGAACGAGTTAATATTTATTATTTTTGTCCTTTTTTCAAGATTAGCATAATTTTTACTAATAGAAATTTATTTTCCATCAGAAACCATTATAAATAAAATTACGAAACTGACACAAACTTTTCTTTTAAATAGCCAAGTTGCAACATGCTTATAACACAGATACCGTTTACTCTGTATGGATCACGAAAGTAACAGTTCTGTTGTTGTTATTATTCATGACACTTGAATAAGCCAAGCTCACAAGCCAACGGCTTTGAGAAATAAAATCAGAAGCAAGTGTCTTTTCCTTAATTAGAGCACCATGTTCTAAGACTCCTCTGTTAGAGTTTTGGCACCATCAGAGGGTCTACTCCCACAATTTTCTCTTTGATCAAGAAGAAAATTTCTCTAGATGATTACATATATGATAATTGTTCAACTAGTGAAAGCATGACCTTTATTTCCGCAGATTTAATAAGAACAAATCTCATACTTACTCAGTGTGTCTTTGGCAGCATATGCAGTCTTACTAAGCTAACTAAGCTTTTCCGAACGAAAGAACGATGCCTTAATCACTAGGCTACCACGGCTTTAGTAAAGCCTCTGTGGCCCGGTTGGTGAGGGCGTGGTTCTCACTGTCGGGAGGTAGTGAGATCGAATCCAAACTTAACGGAAGATCAGTCGTGTTCACTAACAGTGGCTGGAACACGTTAAAATTGGGTGTGCTCGCAATGTCTTCTAAGTGAAATGGTACCTCTAGGGCTGGCAGGTAACTTGTTAGCGATCTTCTGCTTGGTCCTTGCTTCAGAATCACGAAGGCTCCCCCAACTGCCTTAATCTCAGGGCTATTTGCAGGAAAATATGTTGGTGCAACAACGGCTTTAGTAACAGTTATAGAAATGGAAACTCCCATTATTGATACTTTTCAAATTCTCACATTTCCAAATAAGTGTAATTAACAATTTAAGAAAATAAATAGACAATACAGTGTTTGTAGAAAACTGTATTTTATGACAACTTATGTTTCTAATCTAACAATTTACCTTTATAATTGAAACTCTCTTGCTTCGGGATTCATAGCAAATTTTTCTTAAAAATCCCAGTACCCATTTCTAAGTTTTCCTGAAATAAATTATTTAAAATCAAATGTTAATAATTTTTAAATTTTGATTTCTTGATTACTGAAAGTAGTATTTTTAGTTTGTAATAAAATCGAAATGAATTATTAAATACTTCTACATTTAAAATGTTTAACTTTAGTCAAAAATATTTACTAGGCGTATCACATTTGAATATTTTAACTTAAAGTATTTCTTTCTTTAACTAATCATTTCATGTTATATTTGTGCTTCTAGGCTTCTATCTTTTAGTAGCAAAAATTTATTAAATTTTCGGGTTTGCTGAATTTTTAATAAATTTTACTATTTTGTATGAATAAACTTGTTGTATTCCTTTTCGCTTTATTTTAGACGTGTGTCTTTTAATTTAGCATTCGTAATTTAAATTTTTTTTTAGGACATATTTTCAAGAAATATGTCAACTATTGATATATTCACTATATAAACCACTGAAATATTATTATTTAAAATCATTTTTGACTGATTATACATTGAAAAGTATAATAAAGAAATACCTTTTTAAGAAAATATTTTCATTACGCATTTTTAAGAGGTTTTTATTTCAATAATATGCATTAGAGTTTTCTCTAAAATTTCATTTATAACAAGTATATTGCATTAAAAACATGAAAAAGTATTTATGAATGCTAACCATATTTTTCAACCCAGATTACTAACGATATTAAATTAGAAAGCATGTAAACTGCTGGAAAAATGCAGGACAGTCATATTTTATAAATTATGATTTAAATTTTTGCACAATTAATGTAATTTTTTTATCTTACTTTATTAAACTAATTTTTATTTTATTCTAAATGAATGAGTTTTATTTATATAACATTGTGAAAATAGTATAAAATGGTTCTTCCAGGTTTTCGGCCTGTAAAAATAGTAGAAGGACTCTTGCAAAAATATTTTTTCTTCGGAATCTGTAGCAGTTTAATATGTTGAAAACATTTTTCTTTGAAATTGTCTTTCTTTCAAAAGATATGTTTTGTTGAAAAAATATCCTGAATTTTTGTTTAGATAAAATACCTAGGAGGAAACCTTTAAATGAATTGCAAAGAGACCTAATTGTTGCATAAAATGATGTGGTGTAAGAGAACTTTCAAAGCAGCTACACATCAGTACAAATGCTGTTTCTAACTTCTTGAAAATTCTAAATAGTCAGAGGAAAGCAAAGATTGGCAGATTTAAAAATTTGACTCACCGTAATCAAGGAAAACTCTTTAAAGATCTTTAAAAAACGTCGGAAGCATTGAAAAAGCAAAAGATTGAAAAAAGCAAAGATAAGCTCCTTACTTCACACGTGCAACCAGAAGAACGCTTTACAACTACATAAAGAGAACAGATATGATCATGTGAAAGAAACGAAAACCTCATCGTAAATGGTACGAAAGACACATTAAGCACCGGCTACAGTGGGTTAATGAACACATGTCTTGGAACTCCAAATGGACTTCAGTTATTTTTTCCGATGAAAATAAATTCAATTTAGATTGTCCCAGACAGTTTTCAATGCTATTGCCATAGTACAAGCCTCAATATTGTTTAAATTATGTGATCAGTAACTGTTCCGCATGTTTACGCCAGAGGCAAGCAATTTGAATGTTTGATCGAACTTCGAGAATCTTTAAATTGTGTTTGGCACATTTTTTTTCAAACCGAAATTCAAGACTTTTATGATTCAATGGCAAATATTGTGTTTGAAGTAGTCAAAGCGAATGATAAAAGAATTCCCTATTAACAAATCTTTTACATTCATTATTTAGAACACTACTTTTGCTTTTTGTTCACACAGTGTGATGTGAATGAAATTAATTTTTAATTATAATAAGCAAGTAGATTTTTATTCAATGTTAGATACATATTATTCTGATTGTAAATAAGTTTTAAAAGTGCTGTAATGAAATTATATCGTAAAAATTCAAAATTCTTCTCTTATTTGAAAGCAAAATTGTGTTTTACTTTTTTCTCGCAGTGTAATAAATTATGCTATTGTAAATTTATTTAAACACCAGCGAACACTTTTTCTTAACTAAAACGATGACTAAAATTTATTATTTTGGTAATGAAATAAAAATGATATTAATAATGAAAATACACATCAAACAGGGTTACAGAAAAAAGTTTTTTGATATTAGCACGTAAACTTTAACTAGTTAATTAAGTTTTGAATTAACTTGAAATACTTACAAATTACACTACTGGCCATTAAAATTGCTACACCAGGAAGAAATGCAGATAATAAAATGATATTTATTGGACAAATATATCATACTAGAAATAACAAGTGATTAAAGTTTCAAAAAATTTGGCTGGATAGATCCTGAGAAATCCGTACCCAGAACAACTAGCTCTGGCAGTAATAAAAGCAGTTATACGCCTGGGCATTGAGTCAAACAGAGATTGGATTGCATGTACAGGTACAGATGCCCATGCAGCTTCAATACGATGCCACAGTTCATCAACCGTAGTGACTGGCGTTTTGTGACGAGCCAGTCGCTCGGCAACCATTGACCAGATGTTTTATATTGGTGAAAGATCTGGAGAATGTGCCAGCCAGGGCAACAGCAGAACAAGTTCCGTATCAAGGAAGGTCCGTATAATACCGGCAACAGGCGGTTGGGCATTATCCTGCTGAAACGTAGGGTTTCGCAGGGCTCGAATAAAGGGTAGAGCCACGGGTCGTAACACACCAGAAATGTAACGTGCACTGTTCAGAGCACCGTCAATGCGAACAAGAGGTGACCGATTGATTGATTGATTTTGTAAGGTTTACTGATGCAAGGTCCAATATTGGACATTTCTGCTCCGTACAATATTTAAAACTGAAGGTGAAAATTCTGTGTTAAGAGACTAGTCATATGTATATAATGGAATGTGTAAAAAGTTTAAGAAAAGCATATGTAAAGATTATTTTGGATAAAAAATCGTAAATGGAATTCAAGAAACCTATTGCACGTAAAAATGCAAACAAATTTCTATGTGGTTTAAACCCAATCAAGTCGGATAAAATTAAATTTGTGGTATTAAAAAACACAATGCGTAAATCATTGAAATTAGTACAGACAATTAAAATGTAATGTACCGTATATGGTACACTACACATGTCACAGATTAGAGCACTCCGAGACAAGAATAAGTGCTTGTGTGTAAATCTAGTATGTCCAATACGAAGCCGTGTGAGTTTTACATCAACTCTTCGCATGGGAGCAACTGGGAATGGAAGGATGTGAGAGGATATACTATATAATTTATTGTTTTTCTGCAAGTCCCATGTTTTTTGCCTGTGGGAAAAAATGAAATCTTTGATAATTTGCTTAATGTCAAATAATGTTAATGGAGTATGCAAAATGTCAGAGGCATTTTTAGCAGCATTATCAGCAAGTTCATTCCCAGCAATACCAACATGACTTGGAACCCAACAAAACAAGATGTCAAATCCTTTATTCTTCAATATATTTAATATATCCAATATTTCCATAATAATTGGATGACACTTATCATTAAAATGATATAATTGCATGACCACACTCATGCTATCTGTATAGATACAGTATTTTCGATAAGGGCTAGAATGTATTATTTCTAGAGCACGTTTAATAGCAACAGCTTCGGCTGTATACACAGAATATGATGCATGCAGTTTATAGCTGTAAACTGTATTTCCAACAACAATACCACAACCAACATGACTACTTGATTTTGAGCCATCTGTATATACAGAGATGTGGGAGGAATAATGAGAATGAATGTGTGAAAATATTTGTTGCAAAATAAGGGGAGATGTAGCTGATTTATTGTATCCAGTAAAGGGTTTGATTATATTGACAACAGGAATATTCCAAGGAGGAAATCCTACAACATCTGTAGCTTGATCATGCAAATCAGGAAACTCGGATGAAGACAGGAATGAATTTGTACGTTCATAAAATGGTAATATGTTATGTGGCCGTGCATTATATAGCCTTCTTAAAGAGGGAAAAGTAACCATTGATCTCAAAGGGTGTTGCGATACTGATAGCATTTTAAAATAGTAATGTAGAGAGAGTTGCTTACGTCTCAGATCAAGAGGTAACTGGTTGCAAATTACATAAAGGCTATGGACAGGAGATGTCCGGAATGCTCCAGAGCAGATTCATAAAGCTGAGTGATGAAAACGGTCTAATTTGCGCAAAACTGATGATCTGGCTGATCCATAAACTACGCTACCATAGTCAATTCGCGATAGAATAACTGACTTACACACTCGGAGTAATGCTTTGCGATCTGCACCCTAAGAGAGAACTTTCAGAATATTTAGTGATTTTTCGCATCTAATGCGCAAATCTAAGATATGTGGTAGGAAGGTTAACTTTTTATCAAATATAAGCCCAAGAAATGATAACTGATTAACTACGGGAAAAGTTGTGCCTGATATTTTAATTTCTGGATCAGGATGAGGCCCAGTTTTTCTGCAAAAATGGATACATTTGCTTTTACAAGGGGACAAAGTATGCCCATTTTCATTACACCAAGCAACTAAATTATTGACAGCAGTTTGTAATTGCCGTTCAATCAGTCGCATATTGGAATCTTGGCAAGAAATTTGGAGGTCGTCAACATATAAAGTTCCATGGACAGATGGTTGCAATACATGAAGAATGTTGCTGATGAAAATATTAAAAACAGTAACACTTAAAACACTTCCCTGAGGAACCTCCTCACATTGGATAAATGGATTAGATAAAACAGATCCTATACGGACATTAAAAATGCGAGAATTTAAAAAGCTCTGAATAAAAATGGGTAAATTTCCTCTGAAATTAAAATTATACAAAGTTTGAAGAATTCCATAACGCCATGTCTTATCATAAGCTTTTTCTATGTCAAAAATTATAGACACCAAATGATGTCTCCGTACAAAAGCATTCCTAATTTGTGTTTCCAGGTATGCAATATTGTCCACAGTAGATCGACCTTTCCGAAAATCACTTTGATAAAGTGATATGTACTGATTGTCTTCAATTGCATAAACAAGACGGGCATTGACCATACGCTCCAAAGTTTTAGCAAGGCAACTTGTAAGAGCAATTGGACTATAGTTTTAAGGGTTAGCTGGATCTTTCCCAGGTTTAAGAATTGGAATAATAATTGCTTTGCTCCAGAGACTGGGATAGACATGTTCATTACATATTCTATTGAACAGAAAAAGAATGTTCATTAAAGATTAATGATTAAGATGACAAAGCATCTTATATGAGATACCATCTGGTCCCGGACTAGTATTTTTAGTCTGGGACAGGGCTCTCTGCAATTCCAGCAAAGAGAAATTGCAATTATATGGATGTATGGCTTTATCATGAAACTTTATAGGTTTCTTTTCAGCTTGCTCTTTGATTCTGAGAAATTTAGGATTATAAGAGTCTGAACTAGATACCTTTGCAAAAGTTTCACCTAAAAGATTGGCAATATCATATTGAGAAGAAATTGTGTCAGCTCCTGTGCGTAGTATTGGGATAGAGATGTCTCTATTTAAACCACTGGAAGCTTTAACTTTCTTCCATAACTCATTGCTGGAAGTTGATGATGTGATGGAGGAAACATATCTTATCCAAGATTATTTTTGACTATTTCACCGTATTCGACGAGCAAAAGCTTTAGCTTTTTTGAAAGCCATGAGGTTTTCCATGGTAGGGCACCTGCGGAAAATTGCCCACAACTTCTTTTGTTTTTTGTATGACACTTGGCACTCACGGTTTCACCATGGTTTATGATATTTGCGTGGAATTGGGGAGCGCTTGGGAATTGTGTTTTTGGCAGCATCTAGAAGTGTATTAGTTACTTTTTGCACAGCATCATTGATATTATCACTTCTAACCATGCTGTCAGTAATAGCTGCTAAATGAGTGTAGAGAGACCAGTCTGCACGATGATAAGAATAAGAGGAATGGAAGATTTGTGGTCTGCTTATACCAGTTTGATTTATAATTAAAGGAAAATGATCACTGTTATATAAATCCTTATCAGTATTAAGATTTAATGAAGGTAGAATTGATGGAGAACAAATAGCTAAATCTAATGAATGAAGAGTTCTTTATGGTTGATGGAAATAGGTTATTTCTGTGGAATTTAGAAGGCAGATATTGTTATTAGAAATGAACTGTTCAATTATATTGCCACGAGGATTCATATTATCACTTCCCCATAAGGTGTTATGACCATTGAAGTCACCAAGTAGAATAAAGGGTGCAGGTAGTTGATCCAGCAAATTGTTTAAATCGCTTTCATGGATGATCGCATGGGGAGGTAAGTAAATGCTACAAATAGTAATGAGAGATGTTGAGTGTATGCGTACTGAAACAGCCTGTAATGAAGTGTTAAGGGAATGTATAGTGCTAGGAATATTACAAGATACAAGAATGCATACACCTCCAGAAATTGAATCATGATTAACATCTTTCCTCACACAATTATATCCATGCAATTTTAAACTGTACTGAGGTTTCAAAAATGTTTCTTGGATGGCAAAACAAATTGGATTATACAGATTTATAATTGTTTTTATATCTTCTACATGAGTGCGAAAGCCTCGACAATTCCTAGAAACGAAGGTTCCCATTAAGCTCAGCTGAATGCTCCGGCATTGGAGCACGCCATCTGTGATTCAGATGAATCTCCACTTAGGAGTGTTTCATCATCTGATGGGTCTACATTCTTTATATCTGTCTTGGAGGCATTTGAGCTTCTTTTACTCTTTAAATATGATTTATGAAGCCCTTCTTTTGCATTCTTTAACTTTAGGGATCTTTGAGACTTAGATTTTGCGAAAGGCAGTGAAGAAATTCCTTTTGGAATTGGTGAGACATTTATGTTAGAAATATTTGAGGATAAGTTTGAAAAATTTAAGAAATCTGTTTTGGTACTGCAAGATTTCATGACTTTTTTAACTGCTTGTGAATAGCTAATACCTTGATTAGGGGTACGGGAGGACACTGTTCGCCTGGCTTCAGGGTAAGATAAGTTTTGTTTTATTTTCACAGTAATAATTTCCTTTTCTAATATCCAGGTTGGGCATGATCGGGAGTATGAAGGATGTTCACCACTGCAGTTGACACATTTTTCCTGTAATTGACACTGACTACTGTCATGTCCAACAGATGCACATCGAGCACAAGTCAAATGTCCCCTACAGGTAGTTTTTGCATGACCAAATCGCTGACATTTAAAGCAACGTAATGGATTTGGTATGAAGGGGCGAACACTACAATTTAGATAGCCACCTTTAATAGATTGAGGTAATATAGGAGTAGCAAACGTGAGTATAAGGTGTTTAGTTCTTATAATTTTACCCTCTCTTCTGATTGTAATGCGCTGCACACGTTGTACTTTTTGGTCAACAAGATTATCCAAAATTTCCTCCTCTGAAATATTATATAGATCATCTGCTGAAATTACTCCCCGCGTAGAATTTAGCCTACTATGAGGACATACCATAACATCTATATTACCAAGGCATTTTAGTTTTAGGGTGGCTTTGGCCTGTTCAGTTGATAAAGCTTCAACTAAGAGATCACCAGATTTCATCTTGCGAACATTTTTTACATTTCCAACAGTACCAATAAGACACTTATTAATTAAGAAAGGAGAGACATTGTCAAAATTGCCCTCAGTTCTTTTAATAATAAAATATTTCTGATCCTGTATCATTTGTTGCTCCATAGGGAGTATAGAATTAGAAGTACATTCCATAGAAATAGGTTAATTAGTTCAAGGCCTGACTGCACCACCCACCATCGAGCCCAACAAGGGGATGCAGTATACCTGCATCAGTGCTAGCCAGACCTTATACGCTTTCAATATATCCCTGACGTGGCCTCCACCCTTATCGAGTCACACAGCAGATATATGATCGCTTGATCCATGGAAGCCGATTGGCATGCTGAGGACCACAACACACCTCCCGTTTACCTGAAGCAGAGGCCAAAGTGATGTGTTGGTCTCTGAGAGCCTCAATCACCAGGATCCTCCTTTCCAGGGACACGGGTCTCCACGCACGGCAAACACGCGGGTGATTTAGTCCCCAAAAGAAGCTAATAGCAACAGTGTTGCAATAGCTACTTAAGGGGAGCCCTCAACCTTTTTCGAGGCAACCACACTGAGGGAGAAAAGGAAGAAAAAGCAGCAGAGTAAAGGAGAGAAGAAAATAAAGATGAGGAAATATCACTAGGGTACCTCGGGAATGTGACACCCGTGTTTACCTAAAGAAGGTAAACCCCCTGAGGGGAAAGAAGTGACCGAGACGTGAATCCAATGGCACCCCATACCATCACGCCAGGTGATGGGCCAGTATGACGATGACAAATTCACGCTGCCAGTGTGCGTTCACCACGATGACAAATTCACGCTGTCAGTGTGCGTTCACCACGATGACGCCAAACACGGATGGACCATCATGATGCTGTACACAGAAACTGGATTCATCTGATAAGATGACGTCTCGCTATTCGTGCGCTAAGGTTCGTCGTTGATCACACCATTAAAGGCGCTCTTGTCTATGACGCAGCGTCAAGGGAAGTCGCAGTCATGGTCTCCGAGCTGAGAGTCCATGCTGCTGCAAACGTCGTCGAACTGTTCGTGCAGACACTTGTTGTCTTCCAAACTACCCCGTTTCTTGACTCACGGCTCGTGATGTGGTTGCACGATCCATTATGGCCATAAGGATAATATGCCTGTCTTCTCGGCTGCTAGTGATAGGTGGCCGTTGAGATCCCACATGACGTTCCGTATTACCGTCCTGAACCCATCGATTCCATATTCTGCTAACAGTCATTGGATCTCGACCGACGCGAGCAGCAATACTGCGATAAGATAAACCGCAATCCCGGTACGCTACAATTCGACCTTTATCAAAGTCAGAAACGTGCTGGTACGCATTTCTCCTTCTTACACGAGGCATCACAACAACTTTTCACCAGGCAACAACGTTCAAATGCAATTTGTGTATGAGGAACCGGCTGAACAATTTCCTTATTTAAACACAATGTAGGTGTCGTTACTGGCGCTTGCTTTGTCTGAATGCGCTGAAACGCTTATCCTTTGCTTATCATAGCACCTTCTTCCTTTCGTATAAATTTCACGTCTGTAGCATGTCGCCTTCTTGGTGTAGCAATTTTAATGGCCAGTAGTGTATTAAATTAATTTTTTAAATATTAAATCATGATGAATTTAAAAATATTAGATAATAATGTAATAATTTAACCAAACCATTTTATTTTATTTATTTATTTATTGTGAAATGAATATAAAAAGGAAAAAAGCAAATTTGTCACTTTTAAAATCTGTTAAAAGATACTGACTGTAAATCTAGTCATATTTATATGTCATGTAATATAAACAATTAATGTTACATAACATGCATCATTCGAACAATATTTTATCCTTGTATGAATAAGGTAATTTCTTTATTTTTGTGCTTTTGTCATCGGTTATTTCTTTCTAAATGATCTTTACTGAAGATATAAGCGATTACATAATGATAATGACCGTAAAATATATATATATGGTGTTATAACCCTGCTATGTTTCAAACGAGCATTAAACAAATGACTGTAAATGGGTCACATTTGGCAAGAAACATCATTTTCTTCAGCTCTTTAGTGCTATTCGGTTCATTTTCCACAATTTGTAAAGGTTTGGTAAAGACCAACTCAGAGCATGGTACAGGAAACGAGTTGGTGTTGCAACAATCTCTTTCTAAAAACGGATATTGGGTATTGTTGAAGGAAATAAGGTGTGTAAAAGAAATTTTCGTAAAAGCATATTTTAATTTATTTTCAAGCACTTTGTATATTTTTATAATCCTTTCTTTTAAATTAAATTTTAAAATGTAATGATTATTTGTAATGAAGAATTTATTTTACTTTTTTCTACGTTTTTAAGAATTTTAATGTATTTAAATATAAAAAAAACATTATTAAATTTTAGCTGAATTTCAATTTAAAATAATTTATAGTTATGAGGATACACTTTTTTTCTACGTATTTAAGAATTTTTGGATAATTTAAGTATAAAAAAAGCAATATAAAATGATACAAATCAGAAAAAATTAAATTATTTTTTGAGTAAAAGAATAAGCATTTAATCTTTGTATGAAAGTGCAACACTTTTAAGAGTTAAATGTCTTTGGTTTGATCTTAATTGCTTTTCAATAATTTTGAGCAGTTACTGAATTTTTAATTTTTCCGTTCGTATTTGTACAACTGAGAGCTTTGTAATTTACTGGGATTCATTTTAAATAAATGTTAAATTATCTCCTATCTATTCAACATATTTCGGGTAAGAAAATATAGTAAACAACAAATAATATTCGTATAAAAACTTTCTTCGCATCTCCTTCAAAATCCAGGGATGAACTTTCGCCACATATTTCTCGTGCTTGTGACATTTCCGGGTTAGATTATGCGAAATTAATCCCGAAAAAGATATGAACAATCTATTTTCATACCCGGAAAAAATTTATTTTTTCATTTTATATCTCAGATGGCAGTATTACTCTATTTTGAATGTAACTGAAGATAGTTCATTTTATACTAGATTAAAGAAAAATTATTAGGATATGCTCTAAGTGATTTCAAAATGCTTATTGATTAATTAATAGAAATATAGAATATTTTTATATAACATGTGTAGCAAAATATATATTTAGATCAATATATTTATTCTTAAAAGTATCAAAGATATCATCTACTACTGTTTTCAATGTATAAAATTTAAGCCACAAAATTTATTATTAAATTAACATTAGAAGTGTAAAAATGTGAATTGAGCAAAATATAAATAAAATGACCCAAGAAATGAATTCAAGTTATCCTTATCAAATTCTAAAACATCAGATTATATTCGCAAGAATAATTTTAACATTATATGGAAATATTTTTTTAAAATTTGTAAGAACGATTAAATTAGCCATAAGCTATCAAATTTAACTGAATAAGTAATTTTAAAGTTTATTCTTGAAGTATTGACAGCCTCATTAATATATTATTAAATAAAAATATTTTAAAATACATAAAACTGTAAAATGTACAATATAAAAATCAGGAAACATTTTTAAATGCTTAAAAATTCCAGAAAAGTACAAGGTAATATAGTTATATAATAAGACAGATTTGCAATTAACAAAGTTGATGTAAAACGACAGGTATTGGGGGAATCTGACTGATACGTTATTGTTGATAAAAGGGCAGACAGATTGCTTTAAGAAACTTTAAATAATGTATTGAACTCGTTGCCCAAGCGGCGAAAAATAGCACATCCGAAATTGTAATGTACTGTGGATTTCATTCGTTGGAACGAGTGTAAATTTCACTCTTGTACTGTGAATATTGAGTATTATGTAAGGCGTAAAAGAAAAGAATTATCTACGACTAATAAAAATTTTTAAGTGACATGAATGTGCAACGCTTGCTCAAATTAATGTTGGTTTCAATGCTGTAATATGAATAAATGCAAAATGGGATTGCTTAGATGAAAATCCGAGAAATTTGAGAGAGCATATACATATTCTGTTCGCAATTTCTTTATAAAATAACAATTGTAAACAAATATAGTAGTATCTCAGTTATTGATGCTGCAATCACAAATTATCAATATTTTTGTAACTCCAAATCTAGAATTTTAACCTCATACGACACATAGGATGTATGTGTCCGAAATAGCAATCGCAATTATTTTACGCGTATTTTGAATATCCTATTTGGTGAAAAATAAAATCTCAGAGAGTGTTATGGTTATAAAAGAAAATACCCTGGCACATTGATTTCACCTATAACTGATGAGAAAACGAAGTAGTTTATCACTTTACAACTATCGAATATTAGAATTAATTTAAATGCTTACTAAATACTTAGATTGTTAATTAGGTGACATAAATTTTACAAATTATTTATTTAATGATGTATAATTATGCAGTTAGGGATAATAAGTAAGATTACATCAGCGTGGAACGTGCACGTGTGGAAGACTCCAACTGATTCTCTTTGTCACGGCGGTCCTAAACTTGTCCGGAAAAAGTTTAAAACGGCAAGCAGGTGCTGCCACCTGCGGACAATAATGGCAGAAAACCACAACTAACTCTATTTGTTAGGGATTACAATGCTGGAGTGATTGTAAACAAATTTCAGCATGTGAATTTTGCAGATATGGGTTTTCTAATACATACGAGTATGTACCATTGTTAAACATTTCATAAGCTTTCCCTTCTGAGCCTTAGCAACGCAACAATACCGATTTATTGTTGTTGTTAGGTCAGAGGAGAATAATTTTGAATAGTTTTAGATGGATAGATTTCTGATGATATGAGAATGAATTTGATTCCTTCATAGAATCAAGGAAATATTCATTTGTCTCTGTTATTCATGTCCTGGTATTTGGGAAATTAAACTAAATAAGTTGACAATATTTTTAAAAGTATCTGTGGTATCTTGCAAACTTTATTTGAAAATTCGAAAGCTATGTATTTATTTTAAGCATGATCATACTGAGTATAAATATTCAGAATACAAACTTCGAATCCAGATTCTTAAATACAATTTATTTATTTAATCCAGCATGAAATTTTATCATGGATGGGAGAAGGAATTATTATTAGCAGTTTAAACCTTATAGGATTGCTTTATTTTATACATCGAGAAACATGTTACAATATTCTTGTCAATTTACATTCCTGTTTATGCTGTATAATGCATTAGAAGTCTAATTTATACTTTCTATCATTTAGCAAATGGATGGATACATTATGATGGAATATTCTTTCTCTTTTTTTGCAGTTTTCAATTTATTTATATATTTCTGTAAAACTCTAAAGAATTTTCAGTATAATAATACATTTACTTATAATTAATGCAGAAATACGCTTCGAAACATTATAATACAAAGATATATAAGATGAAAAATAAATTATGCAATTTAAAGTGTGTATAACATTTATAAAAATCTCAGTTTGTATTAAAAATCATATATTTTTACGGAAGACTGATACGGACAAATCAAAGGAACACGTATTAAAAATATAAAGTTAAAAAATTTCAAAAAATATGAATACAGTGCAATTTATACAAATGAGTGAAAACTAAAGAATATCCAGAATTTGCTCTGCTACTGCTTAGTGCTGTCATCTAACCTTAAATAGTCTGATAAATTTTTTTAAACATATTAAACAAACTTTGTATTTCTGAGGAACGTTAGTATTATATACATATTTATGTTATTTTTGTAATGAATATTAAAGATTTATATGTAAAGAAAAATTAAATACTTTTTTATTATAAATTTTTTTTGGAATAATTATGATTTAGATGCTTTCATTTTAATTAATGCTTCCGTTGTGAAATTATTTTTAACTACTTTATAAGAAATTAAAGTTGCTTATTTAACTCATAGTAATGAATGCATAAACATTAGCTACCTCAATAAGAAATTTGAGGAAAAAATGATATTTATTTTTAATTTTTAACCAGATTTTCAATGGTATTGTCATTTTTTATTTGACGAAGTTTTTAAAATGCAAGAAAATTTAGAAAAATATCGAAAGTGAAACAAGAATAGTTTAAAAAATATGGTTGTTTACTTTTTCTCCTTGTGTTTGTAAGAACACCTTTCATTTGATTATTTTTCCACTAGATGGCTGCACTATTCTAAAAACTAATCGCACAATTTTGAAGATGAATAAATAAATTGCCAGTTACTGAGAAAATATATCGAAATATCAATTAATTAAAAAGTAATTTTTGAGTGGTAAGAATTAAATATTACGTCATTGTGAATGTTACAAATTAATTTATAAATTTCTATTTATATTTTATTTGTTTATATAATTATTGTAAGATCTTAATTTTTCATTCTGTGCTTAACTGCAATTTAACCGTAACTTTGAGCTGTAAGATAGTTGTTCTTCTTTAATAAGTGGAGGTAGTGTGTGTAAAAACTTTTCCATCACATGATTTAGTTTCTACACACAAATTTATTTATTTTATGGAAAAATGTAATCTATATATTATGTAGTAAAACGAATGAAATGTTCCATTATCGTAATCAATGTGGAATCCTTGTGGACCATATTAATAATCATTCGAGATTAGTCAAATAATCAAAGTAGGACTATATTTTTGTATTTCATTTAATGCTACTTTAAAATCAGTATTATATACTGCTAACTAATAAAAGCATTGTCGCGAATATACAAAGAAATAATTTAATATTACTTCTTCGTCATAATGAAAATTCTTTCATATAATTAGTGAAATAAAACTTTACAATTTGATAACTAAGCTTAAGGTAATTAAACTTTATCTTTAATGTTAAGAAAATCGTATTATATTTGTTAAATATCCACTGGATATCCGATTAAATAAATCTATATGCAATCGTTATGAAAATTGTGTGTGCGTGTATATATATATATATATATATATATATATATATATATATATATATAGAGAGAGAGAGAGAGAGATAGATAGATAGATATAGATATATACAACAGCTTTTAAAATTACTCAAATAAATTGAGTTCCAATGTTTTTATTACATATGTTCAAAATTTTTATCTAATCGAAGTTTAGCGCATGATTTAAGCTGTTGCAAATCTTGATAACAAATCTTTAAGTAGAGTAACATTTTGAAAAAGTAAAAGATTTTACTTTTTCAGAAAAAAATTTATTGGTTGCATGTGGCGACATCGTTCGTTAAACTTTAAACACAAATATTTTTTGTGAGTAACCATAAAATTTTGAATTCAGAAAATCTTCAAAATAAATGCAACTGAAAACAACAATCTCTAGCAATTGCAAAGTACCCTTAATTCCTTATAAACTAAGAAGAAAGAGGCATTTTTATCAGTTTGGAATTATTTTATTTTGTTTTTTAAAGTAATTGTTCATGTAGATTTATCAATAAAATATAAGTTTCTAAATCTTATGAAAATTTGCAACAAATTCTGAATTGCATGTTTTGGGAATGATAACAAACACCTTTTTGCAAAGATAACAATCAATAGAATAGCAAAAATCTTTCAAAATTATTAAAAATGTCAGTGTTTCCGAATTCGTTATTTTTAAAAAAATTGCCTTGAGAGAGTTTCCTTCGTTCCTAATTAATGTTTAACATTAGATATTTTGCTTTTCAACAGAACTTATTATATATTCTTTTTTACATATTTTACTAAATTCTTGGCACATGAAGCTATAATTTGTATAATGAAAAGTACAGTCTAGTATCATATTTTTGGAATTTGTTAAAATGAGTGCTTAACACCATAACATATTTGGAATACCTTTACTTTCAAAATTAATTTTATTTATCAAATAATTTCTTATTTGTTGTTTGTGTAAATAAAAAAATACAAATAACTAAAGCAATATAAATATGTAATTAAAATATGTTAATATTTTCAGTAATTAGTCATTTGAATATATATATATATATATATATATATATATATATATATATATATATATATATATATATATATATATATATATATATATATATATATATATATATATATATATATATATATATATATATATATATATATAAATAACCTCTATTGCTGTAATTTGAAATTAATATTTCACTTGAAGTATTATTTATACGAAATGGGCAAAATCAACTTGTATTCTTCTCTGCAATCTATTTTTCTTCTCCGTGATTCAGAAAATATTTGCCCGTTTTATCAACTTTTATCTGCAAATGAATAAGCATACAAATAATTTTGAGAGAATAGTTTATATGGGCATTTATATCAGCTGAATAATGAAAGATAAAATTTATAATTAAATAAATTAACAAGAGAATATCAAGAAATAGTGCTCTATACAACTATTTTACAATGTGTCAATTCTCCGCAAATGAGTGTGGATTCCTACTTTACCTCAATGATTCTAAACCTGTGGGGCGTGCCTCCCTGGGGGGGCTCGCGCATATCCAAGAGAAAATTTTATTTAAGAAAATTGATTAAGTGACTGAAAGGAAAGAACACACACACACACACACACACACACACACACACACACACACACACACACACACACACACACACACACACACACACACACAAAACAAAATACATTTCGACATATTTAATAATTAACTCATTAAATTAAAACAACTTACAAAATTAAAAACAAATTTATTAATTATTAGTGACTTACTAGCGCC
Organism: Latrodectus elegans; assembly: GCA_030067965.1. NCBI lineage: Eukaryota > Metazoa > Arthropoda > Arachnida > Araneae > Theridiidae > Latrodectus > Latrodectus elegans. The sequence continues at coordinate 11,092,710 of CM057822.1, read as the reverse complement.
TGTCTTTCTTAGCAAAGTGTTTCGAAGGAAGGTTTAATATTAGAAATAGACACTCACAGTTCTTTTTCTATATTTAGCTGAGATCTATATTTTGCATTAAAAGAAGCCACCGCAGAAAATCCACTTTCATAAAGGTAAAATGTTGAAAATAGTAGTAGGATGCAAAATGCCCTTGTTTTTAGTGCAGAAAACTCATCATCCACTCCTGCCCGAAATTCAAAGAGTGATTTATTGCACGATTGTCTTTTGGTTTCGCCGCTTGCCGTGAAGTCTCTGAAGGTTTCTTCTTCTTAAATTGTGAGTCTTTCGGGAATGTATTGAAGTGGATCCCTCATCCATTTGAAACTTGATATCAGTTTGTCATCAACAAGAAAATATTACTTAAAATTCTTTGCTAGCCTTGCTAAATGTTTTTCAATGGTTACAAAAACAACTTTTACATGTTGTTCTTCAGCCTTGTAAGTTTTAATACAATCATTCAAATTTGCAAACAATGTAAAGTTTTTTGCTTTAAATTTTTGCTGCACAGTTCCAATTTCCAACAAAAAGCATTAACTTTATCACTCGTATCCAATATATGCGTATTTTCTCATTACAATTGAAGATTCAAAATACTTAACTTCTCGAATATGTCAATCACACATGCAGCTCAATTTCATCACAAATAATCTATCGTGAAAATTCTCAGCTTCCGGTCTGTTTTCCTCTTCTAGGAAAACGACGATTTCTTCTCTTAATTTATAAACACATTGTAAAAATTTCCCTCGTGATAACCATTTTGCATCGCAATAAAATAGTAACGCTGAATGTACTGCAGCCAGGACTTTCCAAAGTGCGAAAAAGATTCTTGATTTCAGGGGTTACATTTTTATATAATATACTTCGGTTACAACCGTAGTTAACACAATATTCAAACCAGGACTCAATTCTTTGGAAGCCAAAGCTTCTCTGTGGATCATTTAATGTGTCCAGTCGCACCATGGCGTTTTTTGTTTCACAAGTACTTGAATACTTTGGAATTTTCTGGACATAAAACGAGCACCATCGGTGCATATTCTGTCGCAATTTTTCCATTCTATGTTGGCCTCGTTCATAAAATCATTTTAGATAGCAAATAATGCGAGTGATGTTGCTTTGATTTCTATTGATTGAAAAGTAATTCTTTTACTACTAACAAATTATCATAAAATCTAATATAGGCAATGAAAAGATCATCTTTATTACTATCTGTTGCCTCAAACAGTTGTATTGAAAACAATTTGTCATGCAACTTCGACAAAAGCTGACGCTCTACATCATCAGCAATTCGAAGGGCAACATTATCATTTGAAAGAGGTATAGACTGAAATTGTTTCCCAAAATTATCTCCACACATAATTTCTACAATCTCAATTGCGGCTGGCAAAATAAGTTCTTCATGAATGGTGTGTGAGGTTTTTTACATCTGACTATTTTATATGAAATTGTGTACGATGCAATTAAAGGTTTTTCATTCACAGAGAAGTTTTTTTTAAACAATGATTTTTACTTTTCTTATCATTTTAATTTTAATTCGAAGAATTCTCTGGGTTTGCTTATGTACTCACTATGAAGCGTTTTCAAATGTTTAAATTTCTTAAGTTTCATGCTGTCTGCCGCCAACATTTTTAAGCAAATGAATTCTTGATTTCATTTTCAGAAACACGCTCGTCAGTGTACTTGTTGATGCGTGTCTATCGTCTAATGCTCGTTTACGACCGCTTAAAAATTTAACCATGATTCTGCATAAGACTGCTGCCGTGAATATGTAATACGGTGAATTGCAATTACACTATAATGTATATAACATACACATTCAGAATCAATTCAATAGTGATAGAAAGATTGACTCAAATAAAATTGTCTGCAATTGAAATTGGCATCATAGAACTTTCATCCTCTCCCTATGAGGAAACATTTGTTCACATCTTCGCACGCTCGTAACATAACTTTTAAGCTGACCAAACAAATTCCAAATAAATCGAAACTCCTCTCGAAACTATGAGAATGCCCGACATGGCAGGACGCAAGAGCAATAAAAATGCATAGGAGTCTTGTTTTTTCAATGCTGAGGATAGCTGTTGGGAAATGTCAATAAATTAACGCATTCTTGGTTATTTGCAAAGTATAAAATTAAGGTTGTAGTGTAAGTTTAACGCCAAAATACTCAAAATACAATACTATTGTATGCAGTGGAGAGGGGCGGGGGCGCACGATGTAATTTATGATTGAAAATTGGGCCGTGAATACTAAAAAGTTTAGAAACACAGCTTTACCTCATAAATATATATTATTAATTCATTTATTATGTTTGTTTCATTTATTAAATTCACCTTTGATTTAAAGTTCTAGTCAGTACAGAATGAAACTAATCTCTTTTTCTTGATAATCAGATTCACACAGATTAATAATTTTGAAGATATAACTTTCTGCATCAACTAATTGGTTGCGTAACAATACATTTTAGTTGGAAATATGTTTTTCCATTTAAACTTTTCATAAAGAATAAAATGAATCAAACTTTTACCAAAAATGTTTTGAAAAAACAGTATCTCAGTTTGAATAATGTTTTTTCTTTTCTTATTTTTATAGATCTTACATATTCGTAATTGATGAGACAGCTTAGTATTAATCTCTATCCATTTGAGTAATTTATTGGTTTAATCAACATTTATGTGGGAGGAATTTCAATATGAAAACATATGCATTAATTATTAATATATCTATCTATATGCCTTTATGTTTACAAATATGTATCTATATAAGCTATATTTAATGGAAAAATAGTATTTAATTTTAAAGTTAATAATTTAAACATATTTATTATTTATTTTTAATGATAAATAATTTAATCTATATTTATCCTAGTATTTATCCCTTATATTTATTTATCTTTAGTATTGAAAATATTAATTTCAAAATTCTTTGCTGTGTATGACGAATTTTATTTTGGTGCTTAAAAATATAATCTGAAGATAATCGCGTTGGTTAAAGAGTTTCGTTACATAGGATTGAATTGTTTTATACACACAAATGTTAAAGGTTTTAGAAGACTTTCTTTTTTCAACAATCAGTTATGCACATTGGCCATACACTTGACGATTTGAGGAAAATAGGATATATTTAAGTTTGTTATTCTTTAATAATTCATTTTTTCCTAATATTTGTAAACACTTAAAGCACATTCAGAATAATTGATATGACCCAATATTAACGACTGAAGAGTCTGTTGTTATTATGTTGTTTAAAAAAATGGAAAGATTAAACTTTACCTCAGATGAAAATTTTTTAATACATTTTAATACTTCCAGTCTAGACTTAGTGTTTGGTTTAAAACAATCGAATTGTTAAAATCATGAATTAATTACGGATGAAGTAATTATATTAAAATTAGCTTAAACCATATGAAATTAATTTTTTATAAAAATTATATATATATATATATATATATATATGTATATATATATATATATATATATATATATGCATGTCTAAATATATTTCAAAAAATTTGACAACAATTCATATCACCCTACGAGAGAAAAATACGAATAAATTTATTCACATAAGGAAAAAATAATATAAAATTAATTTGAATTAATTCATAAATCTGCAAGAATTATATATTTCCTTTATATAACGTCAATCATTTGAAGAAGAAAAGAAGGAGAAAGAACAGCCAAATATAAAATACTCAAACATCAAGATGCAAATCTTTTTGAAGGACAAGATAAATTCGATGCCGCTGCTAAAATTTACCCACCATTTGTATTCTAAAACTATTTCTTAAAATAATCTCAGATTTCATCATTCAGTATTTCAGTTAAGATTTATTCAAAATTCTGGAAGTTATCGCAATTTATTTCTTATTGAAATTCAACACTTTTTTAAGTATTTTAGTATTTTTAGAAGAACTGGATTTGCATCGAAGAAAACAATTCGTCCTGTTATAGAAGTCTTTTTAAGGGCGTAAATTTCCTGTCTAGACATGTATTATGCTCCTCAGGGAAGCGAAGTTTCTTGTTATTTCCTGGTTAACATCCCGCCTGCTCTAGTTAAGTCTGCATCTTGAACCCGCCTTCACCATGTCGTCTTCTATTGGTAGGGAGACATAGTTTTGACGGATACTACTGACGTCATGAGGAATAACATTAAAATAGAGGAGCTGGTAACAAGCTTCCACTTTTGTGACGAAGCATTTTTTTTTAAAGTTGAAAGAAAATTTTATTAATGTCGTCAATAAAAATAATCATATTTAAAATCATATATTACACACACACAGACATATATATATATATATATGTATGTATGTATGTATGTATGTATATATGTATGTATGCATGTATGTATGTATGTATATATATATATATATATATATATATATATATATATATATATATATATATATATATATATATATATATATATATATATATATATATATATATATATATATATATATATATATATAAATGTAAACAGAGTTTTATTTCTTAACCATTCAATATATTTGTGGCTGTTCTTTGACGTTATATAAAGGAAATATATACTTCTTGCAGATTTAGGAATTATTTCAAACATTTTTTTTTCATTTTTGCATCAATTTATTCATATTTTTCTCTCGTAGGGTTAGAGGAATAGTTGACAAATTTTCTGAAATTGTGAAATTAATTTAGACATGCATATATATATATATATATATATATATATATATATATATATATATATATATATATATATACACACACACACATATATATATATATATACATATATACACACACACATATATATATATATATATAAATATATATTATTATTATTATTATTTATTTGATTGAATTATTTTACAATAGTACACTTAATTGCTTGACAGATCATGGGAGTAATTTTATGCACACTATAGTAAAAGTTTATTTTTTAGATGTTAGACAGAAATTCAAAGATCTCTCTCATTCTCTCATGCAGTCTATGAAAGGAAGTCTTTCTAATAGTAAATTTTTAATGAATGTATACTTAACAATAAAAAACTAATAATGATATTTCTGATCTCTTTCTTCATTAAATTTTTTCAGTATTTTGACTAGGTTTTATCTGTTAATTTGTCGTAGATATAATTTCATATATATATATATATGTGTGTGTGTGTGTGTGTACCGTAATTGTTGGTTCATTTACCGATCATCGATTTACCATAGTTTTTTTTGAGAAATAGATTTATTCGTTCTGTAGATCATTAAATTAATTTAAAAAATGATGTATAATTTCTTAATAAGTTTATTACAAAATAATATGTGTATATAGTCTTGCATATTAGTCAGTTCTTTTCATTTTTTTATTTAAGGAGCTTTGAAAAACATGTCCAAAATCGAATTCTTTTCTCTTTTTTTGTTTAAGGCTTTTTTAAAAAAGTTTAGTAGTAGTGTTGTTGTAAAGATCCCTTACCTTACTGATATCAGAGTGCTTTGGTTGCCATTCTAAGATTATTGCTCAGACGTCTTCCCACATCTTCAACGAATGAATGAGCGACAATCAAAATAAATTAAGTTTTATTTTTAAAGGAATTCAATACCTAATTTGTTGATCTACTTTGGATTTAGATATTCTATTGGAAAATATTTTTCGCAGTATAGTACTTTGAAATTTAGAAGGCAAGTAACATTATTCAAGACAGATGAAAAACGATTTCTATCTCGTTTGTATTGGTAACTTTAAACATCATGCTCCAAGAACCAAGAAGTGTTTGTAAGAATTCATTTTAGTTTGTTAACATTAGAATATGTTTTCCTTGTCCGATTTGCTCGCTGTTCAAATATTTCATCAGCCGATCACGTTCTTTATATATATATATATATATGCATTAGATAGTAGATATGCATTAGATAGTAGATATGCATTAGATAGTAGATATGCATTAGATAGTAGATATGCATTAGATAGTGTTGACGGCAGTGAGTTTTCAGTGCTTTGTAGAGTACCCTGTATTTTTGATTACAGCTTCACATAGACGTTTCATTGAGCTGACAAGAGTTTTAAGCTCTTCTTTCGTTATTACATAATGAAATGAAACAATTATAACCTCAATTAGTTCCCTCTTCTTTGATGGGTGCTTCATTCAGATAAGAGTTTTCAAACGGTGTCAAATATTTTTGATAGGGTTGAGGTTAGGACTGTTTCTTGGCCATGAAATTCATTTAATGCTTTTTGTACGAAACCACTCTTTCGATATTTTGGTCTCGTTTCAAGGAGCAGAAGCCTTCTGAAAAATAAACGAAGCATTGTTGGAAAAGAGATCTCTGATGGAAGGTAAAAGTTTTGGTTCTAAAATAGTGTCAATGTATTTTCTAGCATTCAGTGTCCCATCGATGGCATGAAGGCGACCAATACCATCTGCTGACATGTATGACCGAATCATAACACTAACTAAGTTCTTCATAGTAGCTTGAATGCAATCAACTGTGAAGAACTGTAATCATATGTAGCTCTTCTCCTATTCTTCGTCTTACATATTTTCAGCCATCATTACCGAATAACGATAGCTTAGATTCATCACTCCATATAACTTATGACCACTGATCATGTGTCCAATTAATGTGTTCTTTTGCGCACTGTAGTCTTTTTTTCGTTGCTGAAAATTAAGATAAGGATTTTTACGAGGAATTCTACCTCTCAGTTCAACATCTGTTAATCTTCTCCTGATTGTTCTTGAACTAACGGAAACACCAGCATCATTCAGATCACTTTTGATGGCCGCTGATGTCATTTTTCTATCTTACAGACATAGTCGTTTTATTATTCTGTCATCAATAGATATGGTGCACCTTTTTCGTCCTTTTCCTTCTTTGTTTTTTTATTGAATTTGTCTCCTGATATCGTACACAAAACTTTCAGACACCGGATGTAGTCACTGAACCTCCCTACGGTCTTAAATTTTCAGCATGAAAAAATCCACTTTCTCGTGACACAATAATATTACATCTCTTTCTAGGTGTCCAATCTACTCTTTTATTTGATGTCATTACTTCTTGACTAAATATTAAAATTTTTTACAAAAAACCCTGCTTGTAATTTCAGTGTATAAGAAACAGTTTTGTAACATCTTGTTCGATTGAGACGCCCATCAAATTAAAGGGAAATAATTGAGGCTATAATTGTTTCCTGGCATCATGTAATAATAAAAGAAGAGCTAAAAGTCTTGTCAGGTTAATGAAACGTCTACGTGAAGCTATAATAAAAAAATAAAGGGTACTCTTCTAAGTACTTATAACTCAATGCAATCATCACTATCTAATGCGTATCGATAACTATTATGGTTTAACATTTTTTGTATTGCAAATAATTGAGTTTTATGTTTTGTATTGAATTCAATAATAAATTCTCTTTAAAATGCAAGTACATTTTTTTTGCAAGTTTGCATTTTGTGAAGCGTAACATTTTCTAAAGTATACAAATTCAAATTTCAAAAACATGAAAATTTCCAAAATTTTCGCCACCACTATATATGTATATATATATATATATATATATATATATATATATATATATATATATATATATATATTTCAAAACTCAAAATTTTTTTTGTTTATCTGAAACAATATATATAACTATGAAAAATTATAAGTAGTATATTATAAGATATATTCAAACACAGATTTATGCAACGTTAAATGATTACGAAATCCGCAGTTAACTTGACGCCACGTGCTCCAGATTTTGTTAACAAATATTGTAGTAAGAACGCAAGCACTGCAAAATGCGAGAGACTGAAATTATATGTTTTATTTTAATATATATATATATATATATATATATATATATATATATATATATATATATAGTTCCATTTAAGATTTCGAAGACTGACTAAGCAGTACCAGACCATTCTATAGAATTGGAATGATCGATTCCCGAAACTGTGTTTTCGTGACTCAAATCTTAGTATGAAGGTTAGTTGAGGTGCGTAAATTCTCAGTAAGAGGATATTTTCAAGAAGTAACGGAAGGCCCATGACCTTATGGCTTGATCGCGAATCATTCGTATTTGTAAAATAGAATAATTTTCCGTTTTAGACACATATTTAATATTCACAGAAAGTAAAATGAAATCTAAAAAATTCTTGAGTCCAAAATCATATGCTATCTTCGTTAAAAGTGTTACCCCTAGGGATAGATTTTTGAATTTGAGGTATGACGTTACAATAATTTGATGTATTGTATGCTTGGTTTTTAACTAACAATTTTGTTTTTAAAACACTTTCTAAATTAGGGTGAACCATGAGGAAATTGATAAATAGCATTGCAAAAAACGCTTTTTACTTATTTCATCACAAACTTATTACATAATATTTACATGGTAAGCTTTCCTTGATACTGTAGCTTTGATCAATATACTTTATTTAATACTTCATAAAACTGTATGGTGTATTTATTTACTATTTAATTATTTTTAGATTACAACTCGGCTTGTTTATTTAGTTTTGAGCCCTGTAATTCATGAAATGTTTCAGAAATCTTCTTATACCATATGCTTATTATTCTACTGTCTTACTACTGTAGATTTCCTTGACCATACAGGCTTGATCATTGTATTTTACTCAATTCTTCATGGATCTTCTGACACTTTTGTTTACTATTAAACTTGCTTTCAGTTCCCAGACTTCTTGAACATTCATCATACAGCCAAAAAAGGAATACAAAATGTTAATGATGAATCAAATTGTAATTATTAAGAACAAAAGGAAGCAACTTTGACTAAACAAACCAAAACTTTTTGACATTTTATCTTCTTTTAAAGTTGCATTTTTTTCTTTCGATTAAAATTGATTTCGTTGACATATCAGTATTTTAAAGAAACTAATTTTACACAGAAATCAATAGCTTAACTTTAAAATTCAAATTTTGAAAATAATCATTCAATTTTAATTAATACTGGTTGATTAGAAAAATTATGGTTTAGTAAAAAAATCAATTTGCCTCAAATTTAACTTTATTAAACCATATAATTTTTCCTACAAATAAGGATAAAAGTAAAATATTAATTCAGGCTGCGTGATAATAAATTTTTGAGAAAATGAATGGACATAATAGATTTTAGATTAATGGAAAAAGGAATTTTAAAGGAGAACTAATAAGCTTTTCCCTGAGATGTTCTGAAAATTATGTGAATGAGTTTGCGTTTTTGAGCTTCTCTATAGATCTCTTCAAGGAAAATATTTACACTGATCTCTATGAGAATTTTATTTGGAGTTCGAATATCCATTAAAAATATCTGAAAGAGAAAGGAACACGAAATCATCAGAATGTTCGAAATAACTCAATTGAATCTGATATCTTGTTCCATAAATGTAATATCAGACATGGAAGGTTTCAAAAGAGAAACGGTACACCGGGGTCTGAGAAACATTCTTTAATATAATTTGAGCGATGTATCCAAACAGAGAATGTTGTAATGTTACTAAATGTAGTGTTAACTCATTGAATTTTTGCTGTGGAGAGTAAATTGGTTTTTAGAAACATGTGTTCTCTTCCATTTACTGAGATTTCACTTTCATGAAAGAATATAATTAAATAAGTGAGCAACTTTATTTCAAATTATATATTTTTTCAATAAAAATGTATGATATTTACCTAAATGGTATTTATCTTTTGCATTTTAAACTAAATAACTTTAATTTTATTAAACATATAATGAATATTTTAAATAAAATAAATAGTTTAATAAAATTTTTATTTATATGGCATTATTAAATAATGATATGCGTTAGAGATAAGAAAATTAATAAAATTTACTATCAAAAATGCTTGAATCTATAACCAGTAACTTTCTATTGAAAGATCGTGGCTCAGTGGCAGCACTTATCATTCATAAAGCACATATCTCGGTTCCTAGATCTGAGGTTCGATCCTTGGTCTGAGGAAGGTCGATCAGACCACTTTCATCTCTCAGTGAGTATATAAAATGAGTACCAAATATACTTGGGAATTAAACAATGGAGGTTTGGCATTTGGTTAAGCACCTAACCAGAACATTTGCTTTACTTTACAAGGCATTTGGTCTGAAATACCGGTATGGACACTATAGGCCCTTGGTCCACATAATTAAGAGTTTTGTTTTTTTATAATTTTCAGTTGAAAGCATACGTAGTAGCAATCGTTTCAGAAAATGTAAATGATAAAATCATCTATCTTCACGGCACTTAAATCAAATTTTAATTAATATGTGAAATTTATTTTTTTGTTAATCACTGATTAGTCATAATGAACCAATAATAAAATATTTTCAAAAATACTTAGAAATATAATTTACAAATACCTATTTGCGCTTAAAAACGTAGAGGGGACAATCTAATAATCGAAATTACTTATAAAGTATTTGAATATTCACATGATATTTTTCATAAATATTTCGACCTACTACTTATTAAATTTCAAGAAATAATTAATTACGAAAATTATAAATATTTCTGAAAACTAAGCAAATAATTTTCACAAATATTTATTAAAATTAAGGAAATAATTTTCATAAATGCTTATGAATGTTAAGGAAATCCCTTTCATATATAACAGGTTGAATTTCCTTGCACAAGGTAATGAATTTGAATGTTAACAAGCTTAAATCTGATAGACACCCATGCGAAAAACAGGAGCTTGAAATCAATACTTGATTATTTTAAGAGTAGTTGAGATTTAATTCTGTTGAATGATGTCAAATTTTATACTAATTTCTTCTCATCAAAATTAAGTGTCAGAAGTCGAGCATAACAACTATTTCCCATTATTTAACAACTGTGAGAATCAAACACGGGATTTTCCATTCCAAAGAAATCAGTTCCACCAGTTTTCACATAACTAGATTAATACGCTTGACAAATTCCGGAAAATAAAATATTTCACATGCATTTTCTTAAAAATAATATTGCTAAATTAACGATTATATTTATCTGTGGGTCGGTACTTAAAAACTTATAACAATTTACATTAAACATTTAAAAAATTCTTTACAATATCAACATTTTACTCTTTTTAATTTTTTAAAAATATTTTTTAATCATATACTTTTTTAAGTCTATTCTCACAAGAAATACGAAAATTAGCTAAATATCACACCTTTATCTATGAAATTGTTTATTAGTAATGGCAAATGAAATCGGTGTATGGCTACTTCGGTCAGATAGTTAAGTCCTAAGATAATTTACTTTTACATCATTTACATTAGGTTACTTCTTATGCATACAATACCTAATATACAAGACACACTATGAAAACTAATTATATAAAAAATATTCTACATTGACAAAAAGATTTTTACTAGAACTTTTAGTTTACAAGACACTTTCATTTAAATCTATATTTTTATTTAATGCATTGTAAATTTGAGCTTGGAAACATAATACTGTTTGATGTAAAACTGCATTCTTTGGAAACCGAATACTTTCTTCTAAATTTCGGAAAACCATTATGATCAAAAATGATAATTGAAGATAAAAATAATTCTCTCTCTCTGTGTATATATATATATATATATATATATATTAAATTTGAAAGCGCATAAAGTAAAAGAAAAGTTTTAAAATATACGATGTATAGTAATAAAAAAATTGGAAGAAAATTATGCAAAGTTTTTAAAGAACAATGACCCCCTTGAATTAGTTATATCTTAAAAAAAATATAAACCATGAAATGGATATTTGTTTTAACTTTTGGAAAAAATTTCAGATTACTCATATTTTACTCTTTACTTCTTGATAATGATGAAGACACTATAAGATGACGCTTTAAATCCTTTTCTTAATTTTGTACGTTCTGTCATATTTTTATTTAATAAATGATTTCAAACTTGATATAAATTGTTTTATATATATAATATATATATATATATATATATATATATATATATATATATACGCGTTAATATGCTAGCAATTAACGCGATGAAAAGCAAGCTTCTCATTTACATGAGAACTTAACGTTTAATATAATTTCCACTTGAGGAAAAGAAAACGACGAATTCTTAGAAAACGCTCGAAGAGTAAAGGCAATTTTGAATGATTCGGTATTTGATCGGAATGTCATGTAATATGCAGAAGAACTTATATGTTTAATAAATTCATTCCATGAATTCCATTAGAGTTCCAGTTTTTGATTTCGAATACCTTTGAATAAAAGAATGCATTACAAATGAAGCGACGTCAAAAAATGTAATTCCTATTTATTAGTATCTGCATACCACTCTATTTATGAAACTCAACATTTTGTAATCAAAGCAGAAAATAGTAAACTATAGTTTTAAATATAAATCTGTAAACAAATGAAAGACATTTTTATTTTTAGAAGGTGCTTTGCAAATGAATATATACAGTTTCTAATATTATTTATTCTATTGCTGATGAGAAAGAGATTAAATAAACTAGGTACATTCGGATAAAAAGTTTCTTCAATTATTTTGATCCAAAATCTTTTCTCTTCAGAATCTTTTCCTTGTGATAATGTTCACGTATAAATAGAATAGATATCTTCTTCTCTTTACTAAAATCTTTTGGCACAATCTTATTTCTATTTATCAAATATCAATATCGATTTCCTTCAGTAAAATAACTATATAGAACAGTGTTATCCGTAGTTCTTTCACACGCATGATGGCTAATTATATCAGGTTTTACAATTTGAAGTGGATTCCGATAATCTTCAGTTATTCATGCTAGAACCAAGGGATTCTTGAATCGAAAACACGTTATCAACTCGGCTGTCAGTTCAGCAATACCAGAATATATTGAAAAATTTTAGAAGGAATTTAAATATCTTAATGGCATTTTATCTTAGAATTTATACTGAGATCTACAAAAAAAATTGCTTTAAATTAAATATTTTCTATTAGATTATGTATTTTGGAATTAAAAATATATCGGTTCAATTTATTAAATATAATAGAAAAATTTACTATCTCTATTGTAGGATACTTAATAATTGATTTTTAGAATAATTGTTTACTATTGTTTATTATTTAACATGAGCTTTATTGGTTATGAATATTTTCAATAAATTTTTTTCATTTAAGAAACATAAATATAGATCTTTGAATGAGAAAAAGCCTATTTTAAGGAAAAATCTCAATCTACAATATGTTCCAAAAGTCGTTTAATTTTAAAATGTTTTCAAATCATATTGAAATGTGCTAAATATTTTTTTTAACATTTACAAATTTTGATGTATATGTCATAAAATATAAAGCTAGTAGTTATTAATAAATTTTTAAAGTTGTGTACACGCACACACACACACATATATATACATATGTATATATATTGCCAATGAGTGTGTGTAGGTACACACACACACACACACACACACACACACACACACACACACACACACACATATATATATATATATATATATATATATGCATACATCATTTATAAAAATAGTTGTTTATTGGTATCGCTAATTGCTCAAATAAAGTACTCTAAACTGATTGTTTCGATTAAGCGGATTAATAAAGAGGTATTAGATAAAAATATTACAGGCTTATCAACAATTTTTCCGCACACATTTTTCTTCCGTTAATAATAGCATGCCATAAAATCTTTGAAGTTATTTGTTAAAAGTGTGTCGTAAATTCATAACCGGAAACTAAAAAATGTAGTCTTGAGTCATTATTTTAAGTAAACACTATTATTTTATCTTTTAAACTGGTTTTAATTAAAAGATATTTTACTGACGTAAGGGTTGCTATTTGGTGAATTGTATATTTTTGTATATATATATATATATATATATATATATATATATATATATATATATATATATATATATATATATATATATATATATATATATATATATATATATATATATATATATATATATATAATATATATATATATATATATATATATATATATATATATATATACATATATATATATTATTTAATTGTATTTTAAAATTTTAAAATTGTTATTTGTCTATTTGTTTATTGGGAGAATCAGGCATCTTGAAGAATGACAAGTCATAAGTTTAAATTTGCTAGATGATTTATAAGTAGCTTCATTTTTTTTGTACATACCCCAAACATTAATGATATATTTATTCTCATTTTCATTGAATAAATTATGACAATTATTTTATTATTATTTATATATTACACTTATTATTTCCATATAAACTATTTTTCCTAAGTTTCGATTACTATTGCACATTTCGAAAACAAAAAATAAATTGATCTTTAAAATTATATGCATAGTTGATATGCTGACAGTTGACACTAGTGAACAGGGAAAGTTTAAGGAAGGCTGCTGGCTCTTTTATTTAAAAATAATGAAAAAATTGCGTTGTAAAATATTTTACATTAACTGAACATGACTATTTTACAAAATCTATTAAATTATACAATCAGATTCTTGTTTATTGTAAGAATGGAAATTAGATTACAATATATAATGGAGTTAATAATGAATTATATACTGCTAATTAATAATATACTTTATAATTTTGAAAAGTTTTTGATTATAACTAAATTGAAATTTAAATCTCATATTTAAGAAAGGTTTTGATATTTACGAAGATCCATCTTTATTTTGGTCATAAACATACACTTAAGTAAACTGTAGACGAGTTCCCATTCCAACAAACTAAGTTTGCATTGTTTATTAGGAATTCAAATATTTTATTTAATTTTGTTCTCACTGTATGATTTCTGAATATTCTCTTCTTCCAGATAATCTTCCAATGTTCTGTGGATATGCTTAAATTCCAGGATAAAGTTCAGGAGAAGGTAGTCAAGAAGTGAAGTTTGTTGCTTGCATTTCCACAAGTGCAGTCTTTGGAAACAGAAATGTGGAAATTCTGTTGATGGAAATGGGCCATTCTTCGTAAGGAAAAGTACCTCATTCCTAGTCCAGTTGAGGGTTTCCTTCGAACATTTGGTATCATCTCGTTAACATTTCTTCCAGATATTCCACTGTCCCTTTCTTCCTGCCATGGATCCATTGTCCAACTATCAAGTAGGGATTTGGTACGACAATATGTCAATGGTAGTACCTGAGAAGAATTAATTGATAGATCAACTGCTTTTACAAGTTTGTCCACTGCCTCATTTCTTTCTGTAACTAGATGAGACTTTACCCAACAAATCCTGGTATTATCTACTGTTTTCAAGAAATTTTGCTTTTCTCGTACCATTGAACAATTGCTAAGAAAATTAAATTAAGATTTAAAACATGCTTCAATCTCTGACCAGATGTTTATTGAAGGAGGCTGTGAAGATGCTTCTTGTATTCCTTTTCGCAGAGCATAAACTTCAGCTTGATATACTGTGTTCTCTGGTTGTAGCCCAGTATTCCATGTGCTTTTTAAACCGTGTTCAGAATATATTACCTTTCCATGATTTTGCTCTTATATGAATTGTTTCAACCTTAATAGCTTTCTCAAGCAAATTTGGAACGATTGGAGCAACTTCAAGGAAAGAAGGATAGGATCAACTTCATTAGGAATTTGTGCCCTTGCATGCATTATAAACTTTGCCTCGGCTTCTAATTTTTGATAGGCAGGAGGTCTGCCAGTTATAACTTGAAGAAATGCTGTAGATGTCGTTCTAAAGGCACCAGTGATGCTTAGCAAAATCTCCTTTGTATTACGTAATTGTTTTGACCTTGTTGTTAATGGCGTTCTCCAAATTGCACTAACATTCTTTTTGTTACAGTTTGGTAAAGTAAGATTCTGTATTTTGGGAAAATTCTGCAATTGTTTCCTGCCATCATTAAGAGCTTTTGCTTAAATGTCATATCTCTATTGGCTTGTAATTTTAAATGTGCTATGAAGGTCAACTTTTGTCCATTATTACTCCCAAAAGTTTAATTAAGTCTTTTCTCATCCTTCTGTTGTTTTCTCAAAAATATTTGTGGACCACATTTAAGCTTTGTAATTTGAATACATTTGGTTTTTCAGGAGAAATTTGAAGAAAACTATCATCTGACCATTTTTCAAAATGAACCAGGGCCTACTATATTGTCCAATTTTTTCTCACTTTTTGTTGCTACCACGAAAGTGAAATCATCGGCAAATGTTTGAAGACGTACCATGTTCTCTGGATCAAGTTGTTTTACGAAATCACTCCAGTTCGTTTTTAAGGAGCAAATTTGCAAATAGAAGAAATTATTAAAAAATTTAAAAACATAAAAAGCGAAAATTATCATTTTTAAAGTGCCACCTGAATACTGAAAGTATTATTAAAAGCTGTAAAATCTTTACCTTAAAATTTGCTATTTTCTCTAATACACATTTTCTTAAATATTTTTTCTTAAAATATAGAAATCTTGAGAAAATATTTAAATATAATATTAATTTAATGATAAAATATATTTTTGATTAGCATATTAAAAGTGAAACTTTACAATTTAGATTAAGAACTTAAAGGTAAGATTTCTACAGGAGGTGAAGCCTGTTAGAAAAGGAAATAAAAGCGCAATTTAACTGCACAAACGATAAACATGGTAATAATCAGTAAGTAATGAGCTTATGACTTTGGCCTGGTATAGCATAATGGAATAAATAAATTAGAATGGGTAACGTACATATTACCTATTTTATGTATTCATTTAACAATAATTATAATACTTATTCTCAGAATCCGTCATCAGGGGTGTAATATATTTTTTGCGTTATTAAATTGAATCATATATCTGAAGTTTAAAATAATAATAAAGAAGACAAAATAGTTTTATACTTTCACATATATGTTATACGTGAATCTGCGCGTTCACATGTATTAAGACTGATGTGATTGAAATATTAGGACAAAGTAAAAAAAAAATATTAATTTAATTTTTTATATATAGTGAACCTATAAAACT